>JARQOC010000005.1:572338705-572401205 GCA_033576535.1 Allobates femoralis | reverse complement strand
CTCGGCTCTGGTCGGTCGTTCGACGGGGCCGTAAACTCGCAATCAGCGCTTCGCGGCGATAGGTAGCGTATCAGCAACGATTGCGAGTCGTTGGTAAGGCGCGAGCAATGTCCGCGAAGCGCTGATTGCGAGTTTGCGGCCCCGTGGAACGACGGATCAGAGCCGAGTGCCCTGGCCGAAAATAGAACCAGGGGCCCGGCCATAAAATCGGCCACACATCGCTATATATGTCTATGGGAAGTGAGGCGGTATTCTGATTGGTCGGCGTCAGCAGACAGCGACCAATCAGAAGAGCGGCTGACTTCCCATAGACTTAGAATGGGCGATTTTTGATTTTTGAATTTACCGCAAAAAGTGAGGCGCGATTCTGATTGGTCGCCGTCAGCACACAGTGACCAATCAGAAGAGCGGCTCACTGCTCATAGACATAGAATGGAGGATTGTTCGTCCATTCTATCGCTTTGAGCAGTGAAGAGGACGTCGGAGCCGGCGATGGCGAAAAGAAGAGAGAAGACTCCCGGGACCGAACGAAGAGGACGGCCGGGCGGACGGAGGAGTCCTGGAGCGGACGGACGATGAGATGAAGAAGAAGACATGTAAGTGATCGACGGCGGCGGTGGGTTGGGGGTAGCGACAGCGGCGGGGGGTTAGGAGGCGGCGGGGCTTAGGGGGTATCGGCAGGGGCTTAGGATGCGGCGGGGCTTAGCGGGGCTTAGGGGGTAGGGGCTTAGGAGGCGGCGGGGCTTAGGGGGTATTGGCGGGGGCTTAGGATGCGGCGGGGCTTAGCGGGGCTTAGGGGGTAGGGGCTTAGGAGGCGGCGGGGCTTAGAGGGTAGGGGCTTAGGTGCGGCGGGGCTTAGCGGGGCTTAGGGGGTAGGGGATTAGGAGGCGGCGGGGCTTAGAGGGTAGGGGCTTAGGTGCGGCGGGGCTTAGGGGATAGGGGCTTAGGAGGTGGCGGGGCTTAGAGGGTAGGGGCTTAGGTGCGGCGGGGCTTAGGGGGTAGGGGCTTAGGAGGCGGCGGGGTACGGCGGGGCTTAGCGGGGCTTAGGGGGTAGGGGCTTAGGAGGCGGCGGGGCTTAGAGGGTAGGGGCTTAGGTGCGGCGGGGCTTAGCGGGGCTTAGGGGGTAGGGGCTTAGGAGGCGGCGGGGTGCGGCGGGGCTTAGGGGGTAGGGGCTTTAGGAGGCAGCGTTTATTTGAAATCGCGGCAGATGCGGTGAAAAAAACGCATCTGCCGCGATGACCGCATACCGGCTGCACTTGCGGCACGGTTGCGGTAATCCCCATAGAAAGTATAGGGGGACTTGCGGCAGGTGCGGCAAGTGCGGTTTTGCACTTGCGGCAAGTGCGGCAGTCAGGCGCGGTTTTTTTCGCGGCCGCACCTGCCGCAAGTGAAAAACCGCACTTGCCGCACCTGCCGCAAGTCCCCCTATACTTTCTATGGGGATTACCGCAACCGCGCCTCAAGTGCAGGCGGTATGCGGTAATCGCGGCAGATGCGTTTTTTTCACCGCATCTGCCGCGATTTCAAAGAAACGCTGATGTGAAAGGGCCCTTAGGGGGTAGGGGCTTAGGAGGCGGCGGGGCTTAGAGGGTAGGGGCTTAGGTGCGGCGGGGCTTACCGGGGGGTAGGGGCGGCGGGGGTTTAGGAGGCGGCGGGGCTTAGAGGGTAGGGGCTTAGGTGCGGCGGGGCTTAGCGGGGGGTAAAGGTGGCGGGGGCTTAGGAGGCGGCGGGGCTTAGAGGTTAGGGGCTTAGGTGCGGCGGGGGGTAAGGGCGGCGGGGGCTTAGGAGGCGGCGGGGCTTAGAGGGTAGGGGCTTAGGGGCGGCGGGGGTTAGGGCTTAGGATGTGGCGGGGCTTAGCGGGGCTTAGGGGGTAGGGGCTTAGAAGGCGGCGGGGCTTAGAGGGTAGGAGCGGTGGGCATGGGGCTGTAGTACGACTCGCAATGGCCGCTTAGCGGGCATTGCGAGTCGTTCGTATGGGCATAGGGCTGTAGTATACCATAGCGGTGTACACTACAGCCCCATGCTGTGGCTTTGTTTGCGTGGCAACGACTCGCAATGCGGGCATTGCTTCGTGAGTCGCGTGGACGCTACGCGTCCCCGACAGAGTCCTGGAGAAAGTTCCGAGCTACACAAACAAAGCCACAGGAAGTCGCGCCGGTCTGACGGAAGTCAGCTACGGCAATTATATAATAGATATATATAATCTACTGTATAATAGTCAAAGGATTTTTTGCGTCTGTCACCGAAATCGCGCACCAGACAGAGGCAGCTCATTGGTGCCCGCCAGAGGCGGGCGCCGATGAGCGCAGTCTAGGCAAATAGGCGCGAGAATTCAAAGTTCGAATTTTGTGCCTATATGCAGCCTGGCAACAGCGGCGGCACTCCTCACAGCCCCCCTGCTCCTCCTGCCCCCGCTCCCCGCGGCACCCCCGCTCTTCCTGACCCCGCTCCCTTCACAGACATCCTGCTGGAGCGGGTGTGCCCACCTCCGGCCCCCTCTTGCCAGCCTCTACATTCCCGCCATCCGCTGCTCCATTCCCTCCCCTCCTCGCTCCATTCATTTCCTCTCCGCCCCACTCCACTGCCCTCCCCCTGCTCCATTGCCCTCCCCTCCCTGCTCCATTGCCCTCCCCTCCCTGCTCCATTGCCCTCCCCCCGCTCCATTACCCTCCCACCCCCGCTCCATTACCCTTTCCTGTCTCACCCGCCGCTCCGTCTCACCCGCACACGGTAATGAGCGGTCATGTGACAGGATTTCAGCCCGCCTATCACATGACCACTCATTACTTGCTGTAGCGGCGACTTGAACACCGGGTGCGGGTGAGACCGGATGGGAGGGGGATCCATCCTGCGCTGCCCACGGCCCTCCATCCTGCGCTGCCCACTGGCCCTCCATTCTGCGCTGACCACTGAGCCTCCATCCTCTGCTGACCTCTGAGCCTCCATCCTCTGCTGACCACTGAGCCTCCATCCTGCGCTGACCACTGAGCCTCTATCCTGCGCTGACCACTGAGCCTCTATCCTGCGCTGACCATTGAGCCTCCATCCTACGCTGACCACTGAGCCTCTTTCTGCGCTGACCACTGAGCCTCCATCCTGCACTGACCACTGAGCCTCCATCCTGCGCTGACCACTGAGCCTCCATCCCGCGATGACCACTGAGCCTCCATCCTGCGCTGACCACTGAGCCTCCATCCTGCGCTGACCACTGAGCCTCCATTCTGCGCTGACCACTGAGCCTCTATCCTGCGCTGACCACTGAGCCTCTATCCTGCGCTGACCACTGAGCCTCCATCCTGCGCTGACCACTGAGCCTCCATCCTGCGCTGACCATCTTGCCTCCATCCTGCACTGACCACTGAGCCACCGCGCCAGTGCTAACCACTGATCCACTGCGCAGTGCTAACCACTGAGCCACCGCGCAGTGCTAACCACTGAGCCACTACACTGTGCAAACCACTGAGCCACCATATACACTGCTAACCACTGAGCCAGCGATACTGTGCTAACCACTGAGCCAGCGTATACTGTTCTAACCACTGAGCCAGCGTATACTGTGCTAACCACTGAGCCACTGTATACAGTGCTAACAGTGAGCCAGCGTATACTGTGCTAACCACTGAGCCAGCGTATACTGTGCTAACCACTGAGCCACTGTATACAGTGCTAACCACTGAGCCACCATATACAGTGCTGACCATTGAGCCACCATATACAGTGCTAACCACAAAGCCACCATATACATTGCTAACCACTGAGCCACCATACTGTGCTAACCACTGAGCCACCACATACACTGCTAACCACTGAGCCACCATACAGTGCTAACCACTGAGCCACCATATACAGTGCTAACCACTGAGCCACCATAAAATGCTAACCACTGAGCCACCATCGTGCTAACCACTGAGCCACCATATACAGTGCTAACCACTGAGCCACCATATACAGTGCTAACCACTGAGCCACCATATACAGTACTAACCACTGAGCCACCATATACAGTGCTAACCACTGAGCCACCGTATACAGTGCTAACCACTGAGCCACCTATACAGTGCTAACCACTGAGCCACCCATATACAGTGCTAACCACTGAGCCACCGTACAGTGTACTTCACTACAGCTAACCCTGAGCCACCGTACAGTGCTAACCACTGAGCCACCGTACAGTGCTAACCACTGAGCCACCATTACAGTGCTAACCACTTAGCCATCATACAGTGCTAACCACTTGAGCCACCAATACAGTGCTAACCACTGAGCCACCATATACAGTGCTAACCACTGAGCCACCAACAGTGCTAACCACTGAGCCACCATACTGTGCTAACCACTGAGCCACCATATACAGTGCTAACCACTGAGCCACCATTACAGTGCTAACCACTGAGCCACCATACAGTCTAACCACTGATCCACCATACAGTGCTAACACTGAGCCACCATATACAGTGCTAACCACTGAGCCACCATATACAGTGCTAACCACTGAGCCACCATATACAGTGCTAACCACGAGCCACCATATACAGTGCTAACCACTGAGCCACCATATACAGTGCTAACCACTGAGCCACCATATACAGTGCTAACCACTGAGCCACCATATACAGTGCTAACCACTGAGCCACCATATACAGTGCTAACCACTGAGCCACCATATACAGTGCTAACCACTGGCCACCATATACAGTGCTAACCACTGAGCCACCATATACAGTGCTAACTACTGAGCCACCATAACAGTGTTAACCACTAGCCACTATACGTGCTAACCACTGAGTCACCGTGTACGTGCTAACCACTGAGCCACCATATACAGTGCTAACCACGAGCCATCATACAGGTTAAACACTGACGCCACCTATACAGTGCTAACCACTGAGCACCATATACAGTGCTAACCACTGAGCGACCGATATACAGTGCTAACCACTGAGCACCATATACAGTGCTAACCACTGAGCCACCATATACAGTGCTAACCACTGAGCCACCATATACAGTGCTAACCACTGAGCCACCATATACAGTGTTAACCAATGATCCACCATATACAGTGCTAACCACTGAGCCACCATATACAGTGCTAACCACTGAGCCACCATATACAGTGCTAACCACTGAGCCACCGTACAGTGCTGACCACTGAGCCACCATATACAGTGCTAACCACTAAGCCACCATACTGTGCTAACCACTGAGCCACCATACAGTGCTAACCACTGAGCCACCATATACAGTGCTAACCACTGAGCGACCATATACTGTGCTAACCACTGAGCCACCATACTTTGCTAAACACTGAGCCACCGTATACAGTGCTAACCACTGAGCCACCATACAGTGCTGACCACTGAGCCTCCATCCTGCGCTGACCACTGAGCCACCATACTGTGCTAACCACAGAGCCACCGTACAGTGCTAGCCACTTAGCCACCATACTGTGCTAACCACTGAGCCACCATACAGTGCTAACCACTGAGCCACCATAAACAGTGCTAGCCACTCAGCCACCATAGCTTGCTAATCACTGAGTCACCGTGTACAGTGCTAACCACGGAGCCTCCATACAGAGTTAACTGCTCTGCCTCCATATAGTCCTAACCACTGAGCCACCATACTGTGCTAGACACTGAGCCAACGTACAGTGCTAACCACTGAGCGACCATATATACTGTGCTAACCACTGAGCCACCGTATACAGTGCTAACCACTGAGCGACCATATACTGTGCTAACCACTGAGCCACCGCGCAGTGCTAACCACTGAGCCACCATACAGTGCTGACCACTGAGCCACCATACAGTGCTGACCACTGAGCCTCCATCCTGCGCTGACCACTGAGCCTCCATCCTGCGCTGACCACTGAGCCTCCATCCTGCGCTGATCACTGAGCCTCCATCCTGCGCTGACCATGAGCCTCCATCCTGCGCTGACCACTGAGCCTCCATCCTGCGCTGACCACTCTGCCTCCATCCTGCGCTGACCACTCTGCCTCCATCCTGCACTGACCACTGAGCCACCGCGCAGTGCTAACCACTGATCCACTGCGCAGTGCTAACCACTGAGCCACCGCGCAGTGCTAACCACTGAGCCACTACACTGTGCAAACCACTGAGCCACCATATACACTGCTAACCACTGAGCCAGCGTATACTGTGCTAACCACTGAGCCAGCGTATACTGTTCTAACCACTGAGCCAGCGTATACTGTGCTAACCACTGAGCCACTGTATACAGTGCTAACCAGTGAGCCAGCGTATACTGTGCTAACCACTGAGCCAGCATACAGTGCTAACCACTGAGTCACCATACAGTGCTAACCACTGAGCCACCATATACAGTGCTAACCACTGAGCCACCGTATACAGTGCTAACCACTGAGCACACCATATACAGTGCTAACCACTGAGCCATCATATACAGTGCTAACCACTAAGCCACCATATACAGTGCTAACCACTGAGCCACCATATACAGTGCTAACCACTGAGTCACCATACAGTGCTAACCACTGAGCCACCATATACAGTGCTAACCACTGAGCCACCATATACAGTGCTAACCACTGAGCCACCATATACAGTGCTAACCACTGAGCCACCATACAGTGCTAACCACTGTGCCACCATATACAGTGCTAACCACTGAGCCACCATATACAGTGCTAACCACTGAGCCACCATATACAGTGCTAACCACTGAGCCACCATATACAGTGCTAACCACTGAGCCACCGTATACAGTGCTAACCACTGAGCCACCATATACTGTGCTAACCACTGAGCCACCATATACAGTGCTAACCAGTGAGCCACCATATACAGTGCTAACCACTGAGCCACCATATACAGTGCTAACCACTGAGCCACCATACAGTGCTAACCACTGAGCCACCATATACAGTGCTAACCACTGAGCCACCGTACTGTGCTAACCACTGAGCCACCATATACAGTGCTAACCACTGAGCCACCGTATACAGTGCTAACCACTGAGCCACCGTATACACTGCTAACCGCTGAGCCACCATATACAGTGCTAACCACTGAGCCACCGTACTGTGCTAAACACTGAGCCACCGTACAGTCCTAACCACTGAGCGACCATATTCTGTGCTAAACACTGAGCCACCATATACAGTGCTAACCACTGAGCCACCATATACAGTGCTAACCACTGAGCCACCATATACAGTGCTAACCACTGAGCCACCATACAGTGCTAACCACTGAGCCACCATATACAGTGCTAACCACTGAGCCACCATATACAGTGCTAACCACTGAGCCACCATATACAGGGCTAACCACTGAGCCACCATATACAGTGCTAACCACTGAGCCACCATATACAGTGCTAACCACTGAGCCACCATATACAGTGCTAACCACTGAGCCACCGTATACAGTGCTAACCACTGAGCCACTATATACAGTGCTAACCACTGAGCCACCATACAGTGCTAACCACTGAGCCACCATATACAGTGCTAACCACTGAGCCACCATATACAGTGCTAACCACTGAGCCACCATATACAGTGCTAACCACTGAGCCACCATACAGTGCTAACCACTGAGCCACCATATACAGTGCTAACCACTGAGCCACCGTATACAGTGCTAACCACTGAGCCACCATATACAGTGCTGACCACTGAGCCACCATACAGTGCTAACCACTGAGCCACCATATACAGTGCTAACCACTGAGCCACTTTATACAGTGCTAACCACTGAGCCACCATACAGTGCTAACCACTGAGCCACCATACAGTGCTAACCACTGAGCCACCATTCTTTGCTAAACACTGAGCCACCATATACAGTGCTAACCACTGAGCCACCATATACAGTGCTAACCATTGAGCCACCATATACAGTGCTAACCACTGAGCCACCATATACAGTGCTAACCACTGAGCCACCATATACAGTGCATACCACTGAGCCACCATATACACTGCGAACCACTGAGCCACCATATACAGTGCTAACCACTGAGCCACCATATACAGTGCTAACCACTGAGCCACCGTATACAGTGCTAACCACTGAGCCACCATATACAGTGCTAACCACTGAGCCACTATACACAGTGCTAACCACTGAGCCACCATATACAGTGCTAACCACTGAGCCACCATATACAGTGCTAACCACTGAGCCACCATATACAGTGCTAACCACTGAGCCACCATATACAGTGCTAACCACTGAGCCACCATATACAGTGCTAACCACTGAGCCACCGTATACAGTGCTAACCACTGAGCCACAATATACAGTGCTAACCACTGAGCGACCATATATTGTGCTAATCACTGAGCCACCATATACAGTGCTAACCACTGAGCCACCGTATACAGTGCTAACCACTGAGCCACCATATACAGTGCTAACCACTGAGCCACCATACAGTGCTAACCACTGAGCCACCGTATACAGTGCTAACCACTGAGCCACCGTATACAGTGCTAACCACTCAGCCACCATAAACAGTGCTAACCACTGAGCCACCATAGCGTGCTTATCACTGAGTCACCATACTTTGCTAACCATTGAGCCACTGTGCAGTGCTGACCACTGAGCCTCCATCCTGCGCTGACCACTGAGCCTCTATCCTGCGCTGACCACTGAGCCTCCATCCTGTGCTGACCACTGAGCCTCCATCCTGCGCTGACCACTGAGCCTCCATCCTGCGCTGACCACTGAGCCTCCATCCTGCGCTGACCACTGAGCCTCCATCCTGCGCTGACCACTGAGCCTCCATTCTACGCTGACCATTCTGTCTCCATCCTGCGCTGACTACTCTGTCTCCATCCTGCGCTGACCACTCTGCCTCCATCCTGCGCTGACCACTCTACCTCCATCCACTCCACAGCCGGTCATAATATGACGTGAGTCACTAATCACGAGCAAACAGGGAGTCAAGAGGTCCAGCGTCAGATACCAAGAGCTCGTCATAGACAGCGGGATAATATAAAGGCGTAATCAAGTTAGAGTCCATGGTCACAATTCCAGGAAGGTAGCGGATCAAGACAAACGAGCTAGGCAAAATGCATAGTCAAGGCAAGTTGGGCACAATAGATCAGAAAACTAGAGTTCTAAAAACTAGGCACACCACTGAGCTAAGGCTACAAAGGGCAAGAGTCACACCCCAGTCAGCTAAATAGACAGGTAATCACTCAGAACAGGAGACTTCTGGAAAAAACTCTGCACACCCGTGCCCAGGTCAGGTGAGTGGACTGCCACTATACTGACACCTGGATATATAGGGCGGCTGAACGGTTACTCACCAGAATGGCGGAATCGTGACAAAGATGTTCCAGGATCATACAATGGAGAATGAGGATGTCCTATAGCAGTCACATCAGGAGGGCTGATGGCTCCTGTTTACTGATCTTCTCTGGTCATTTACAACTTTCCATGTGACTTTTCCTTCCATCGGTGACTTTTCTATTATTTCTTTCACAGCTCTGAAATCCAGGATCATAATCCAGCAGATATAATGGATAAAGAAGAATGTGCTGTGCGTGGTGATGAGCGGCGTCCAGAGGAGGTTCCTGCAGGTAACTGCCCCGGTGAGTAGTCACCACTATATAAAGCAGAGGAGTCACGTCCTCCTCATTCTCTGGACCGGACAGTTCTGGCCGGAGATCTCCTGTTTTGTGTTTTCTCGGTTTCTTCAGCCGTAGATTCCTCCATTCAGATAAATACAGATGATATCTGGTGATAATGTGATAGCGCTATATGAGATAACACCGCTGTGCACCTATAATATGGATGTAAGGCTAGGGTCACACTTGGCTGCGTTTTTGATGTTAGGTCTGGAGCAGCCTTAAAAAACGCAAGGTACCATTTAGTGCCATGCGTTTTTGCATGCGTTTCCTATAGGGCCCCATGTTACAAGATGCATGCATTTTTGAAAAGCACCAAAATACGCAGAATCCAACGTTTTTTGGTGCTGAGCCAAAAAACGCATCCAAAAAAACGCATGGCACATTGGCCATGGGTTTTTTGCATTGGGGCCTATGGATGCGTTTTTCCATGCGTTTTTCACAAAAGACAAGTGTGAAAAAACGCATCTATGACGCCAGTGTGACCCTACCCTATGATACAGTGGGAACATGGAGGTGACAGAGGATTTTGTGACCGGGGCTGATGTCTTCATTAGAGATGAATGAACACTTGAGTGTTCCGTTATCCGAACAACAGGGTGTTTACAAATTGTTCCACAAACTGTTCACCCAACCCCCTAAACCCTATTGAAATCAATAACAGGCAACATCAAATGCATAGAAAACACCTTCAAAGGGGCCCAAAAGCTGCCAAACCGTTCATATTAGTGGCAGACACCAAATGACCACAATCGACACATAGTATCATGGTGTAACATGGGTACACAGGACATGGTCTGTGCCGCACTGCACACTCTTCAAAATCAGTTAAAAATAGGAGATGGCTCACATTCACTACATTTCAGAGGTGGGTGAAACTCAGTTAGGCTGGGGTCATATTTGCGTTGTGATCCAAGCCTGACAGAAGCGTTAAAAACTTAGAAATTTCAGCCGCAGCCAGGCAACGGAGCCCCATAGAAACTATTATTATTATTATTTATTTATATAGCGCCATTAGGTTCCATGGCGCATTACATGAGGATGGGGGAGACAAATAGATAAACCCGATGTTTACCTTAGCAGCCAGCTCCACACAAAGCCCCAGGATGTGCGCTTTACAACAGCGCACAGGAAACGCGGTCTGCAACATTTTCCTGTTGCATTTACTAACTCAGCTCATGGAGCCCTTTGGTTAAACACCGGGCCAGGGAACATCCTGTCAAAAACAAAATGATGCGCAGTTCCCTGTGGAGGTCATTTTCTATTTGGGAAGCCCCTAGATGACATTCTTGTAAAAGCTAGCGATATGGAGAAGAATTTTCCATCCTTCCCTGCTTCCACCTTTCAATGTCGCTCCGTTTGGAGGAAGAAATTCTCCGGTAAGAAATCACCTAGAAAGTCTCAGGAGTCCTGGTCCAAGAGAGACAAGAATTCAGGATTCATGTTTAAGGGTGCCGAATAAGAAGTCTTCCAAATTATGAGTCGCCCAGCCGGGTCCAGCATAAACACCTGCACATGGATTCAGCAGATTATTCCGGATGGCCTGCGGCTGGAATTTATCTCCGCCCCTATGGGGTCCCTTATAATAACACCCCTCAGCAGTCCAAACAAACACCAGGCCCTGGTAGAGGAGATAGCAATGCTTCTTCACAAGAATGTTCTAGCACAGGGGACCGTGCAGCAGAGAGAGGCAAGTGGTTCTATTCGCCTCTTTTTGGTCACCAAACCAGACAGGTCCTACAGGACAATCATCAACCTTCGGAGGTTAAACTGTTTTCTGGTGCAGGAATCCTTTAAGATAGAGTCCATTGCCACGGCTATAAGACTTCTCTTTGCAGGCTGCTACATGGTGATACTGGATCTTAAGGATGCATACTATCATGTCCCGATTCATCAAACTCCTCAGAAATACCTCTGAGTGGCTCTCCACGTGGGGAATGGGGGTAGTAAGACACTTTCAGTTTTGTGCCCTCCCGTATGGGCTATCATAAGCCCCAAGAATTTTCACAAAGATTGTTGAAGAGATAATGGCCTACCTACACCAGCAGGGAGTCCTTATAGTGCCTTATCTGGACTATTTTTTGATAGTGCGGAAGTCGTCGATAGACTGCAACACTCAACTAGAGAAAGTCACAGGGTGGACCTACCGTGGTGCAGCTGGTTCAGCTGCACCAGGGCCCCGACCAGTTAGGGGGCCCCTCAAGCACGCTCCTCACCAGCAGCTGCTAGAAACCCCCCCCTGCTCCTCACCTGCAGCTGCTCCAGGGCCCACCAGGCTCAAGTTCTACCACTGGAAAGTCAGATCCATCTTGACAGACCTAGGATGGCGGGTGAATGTAGAAAAATCAAAATTGACACCCTCAACACATCAGACTTTCTTGGGCCTCATTTGATATTCTCAGGCCCAACTTTGTCTACTCCCATGGGAAAAACAGCAAAAAGTCCTTTTTTTTTTTAAAACCAGAAAAGTTTTTATTTAAACGTTATAACCTTACAAAAGATCAGTGTATCCCCAACAGGGCACACCGACACTTTTCTAGTGAAAACGCACCACCAATTTCCTTTTATGGCAAAAAATAAATCACTTTATTGATTAAAACATATTGGAGCACCCCCACCCTTACGTGACAAGTCCATTATTTCTTGAAGTTTCGTCTTAGAATATGGCGGTGGAATATACAGGGCCACCAGGGTCATTCTCCGTCCGTATAGCTTGCATATAAGGAGCACATATTGTCCGTCCTTATCTACGTGTGCCTCTATCTCCTCACAGTGTGTCTGAGCATGCACCAGCACCGACACCCCTCGTGAGTAAGAAGTGTGCATGGAATGGTAAGCCTTTAGAAATCATTTTTTAGTTAACCACTGCACGGTATCCCTCGCCAAATGTGTTTTCTGCAAACACGTGATGAATGGCGCACAATTCCTAACATAATTAAAAAACTGACGCTCGTTTCGTCCCATTAGAAAATCCCAACTCAATTTTCTGAATCTAAGTGTTACTCATGGGCAGGTAAAAGAAAGAACATGGCATATAACAATCCCGGTCCCACGTTACCCCCGGCAACAACCAAAATATCAGCAGTAACCAATCTCCCCCCTAGTCCATACCCACCCTATCCCACCCTTCCCTTCCCCCCTCCCCTTAATGAACTCTCTCTGTAGCCTCAAAGAGCGGGTATAGACAAAACCCAGATGCCAATGAGCTCTCCTCCGCATTAACGACAAAGCCTCCCCTGTCCTCCGCGTCATCCTCGGCCATTTTAACATCTCCTCCAGAGTCTCGGACAAACTGTCATCTTGTGCCATTTGTGGATTCTGTCTAACAGAATTCCGTTTCCTATCTAAATCATCAGAGGGGCACAAGATCTTCTCTTATGGCGCTCACCTGGGACATCTTTCAGATAGTAGATTCATCATATCTTGCTAACTGTCCTCCACATCAAAGGGGATCTGAACTACAGGGCAGACTTCCTGAGCCGGACACAGTTGAGGCAAGGGACGTGGACCCTGGACCAAGTAGTATTCTCTCAAATATCACGGAGATAGGGCTTCCAGTGATGGATCTTTTTTCCACTCGGAAGCACAGATGTAGCACCTTGGCCAGCGGGACCCATCTCCAAGGTGCAAGGAGATCTGGTCCGGTCTGGCCACCGGCATTCTCTTATGCCCCACTCTCATATTTACTGGGTCCGTGCTCCCATGATGTCACCTCTGGCTGCGGTAGCTCCCCGGCCTCTCTCCTCCACCTCCTCACTTCCGGGTTGCAGGGGGAATGAGCATAGGGCACACGCACTTCTGTCAAAAGATTTAAAGGGCCAGTACACCCTTTTCTGTAAGTACCTCTCAGCCAATAGCTGAAAGGCCTGAGTATACTTAAGGCCCTCACTTCCCTTGGGAGGTGCCTAGGCAACTTTGTTCATTCTTTAGTAGCCAAATTTAGGTCCCTGTGTATTGCTCGCCTTGTCAATTGTCTAATACTCCGTGTCTCTTGCCTCTAGTGCTGGACTCCAGTCTGCCTGCCATTCACCCACAGTTCCAGACGGCACCATCTGGGCAGATTCTTGGACTCCTCTAGCAGCTCCGGTTCCTCCACTGGTCTTTCTTCCCTGGTTCCCTTCCCTCTGGTATCAATAGTTTCCTTGGGTTGGACCCTCTGGTTGTGGAAGCTGTCTCACTTGAGTCTCAGTGGCTGCGCCAGGGACAATCCCTGTTAAGGGGTTCACTCTTTGGTTGCTCCCTCGGGGGTGTTTGGTGTTTCAACCCAGAGGACTTCCCTTGGGGACTTCCTTGTCCTGTATATACAAATTATTATGGTATAGTATGTATTCTTTCCAGGGGGTTTCCAAAGGTATTGGTGTATCCAAGGGCACTATAGCTAGGTGGCTTAGGGACACCATTGCCTTAGCCTATTCTTCTAAGGGGGTCCATATCCGTGAGGGAATTAGTGCCATTCTACTAGAGCGATTACCACTTCCTGAGCAGAACGGGCTGATGTTCCATTTTCAACCATTACCGGCTTGACTTATCTTTCACTTTTGAGGTGACCTTTGGTAGACAGGTCCTTCAGTTGGTGATCCCTCCCTAAATCCTTTTTTCCTTTTCTCTGGAATCTCTCAGGTGGTGCTGTCATGGCGATTATGGAAAAATCTAAATTACTTACCAGTAATGGGTTTTTCCGGTGACATGACAGCACCACCACTTTCTCCCCTGTCTCTTAATGGTTGTTACATGTGTGGGGTGTTTTTGAGTCATTTTTTTCTGGTGGTGGCATATACAGTACTAATGATTTCTGGTAGTCCTCTCCGTGCTCTGTAACCAACTGAGCAGAGGGGAGGTGCTGCCTTTATTTCAAGGGTTTCCTGTCCTGGATGGGTGGAACCCATCTCTCAGGTGGTGCTGTCATGGCTACGGTAAAAACCCATTACAGGTAAGAAAGTTAGATTTTCAGGTGTCTCGGGGAGGCTGAAACACAGATCACATCACTTACAATTGGAGAAATTGGAACAGTTGTGCTCAAACGTTTACATACCCCGACAGATATTTTGCTTTCTTGACCAGTTTTTCAGAGAATATGAATGAGAACACATTTTTTTTCCACTCATGGTTAGTGGTTGAGTGACCCTGATCAGAAGTTCACATCCCCCAGTTCTCTATACCGTGTATTGCCCCCTGTAACATCAATGACAGCTTGAAGTGTTTTGTGGTAGTTGTGGATCAGGCCCTCTATCTCCTCAGATGGTAAAGCTGCCCATTCTTGGCAAAAAGCCTCCAGTTCTTGTAAATTCCTAGGATTTCTTACATGAAGTGCGGGCTTGAGTTCCCCATATTTGGCTAAATGTTACTGGAGTCAAGAGACTGAGATGGCCACTCCAGAACCTTCACTGTGTTCTGCTGTAGCCAATGACAGGTCCACTTGGCCTTTTGTTTTGGATTTTTGTCATGTTGGAATGTCCAAGTACATTCCATGTGCACCTTTTGGGCTGATGAGTGTAAATTTGCCTCCAGTATTTGCTGATAGCGTGCTGCATTCATCTTTATTTCAACTTTGACTAAGTTTCCTGTGCTTTTGTAGCTCAGACATCCCCACACCATCAGTGTACCACCTCAGTGCTTTACAGTAGGAATGGTGTTCATTCATCAAATGCCTTATTGACACCTCTCCACCTTGTTGACACCTCTCCAAATGTAACATTTATGATTGTCGCCAAAAAGTTCGCTTTTGGTCTCAATTAGTCTTTGATTACACCTGATCATATTTGTGGTTTTTTCTTTGCATCATGAACAATTTTCCTGGCAGTTGAGGCCGAAATATTTGTTGGTCTACTTGATCGTGGTTTGGTTTTTAACAGAGCCCCTGATTTTCTATTTGTGAACCACAATTTGAGCACTGCATTATCGATTCCTTGGATATCTTTTTTTTATCCCTTTTCTGGTCCCTGTTCAGTTCAACTATTTTTTCCCATAGATCCGCTGACCAGTCTTTTTGCTTTCCCATGACTCGCAATCCAGAAACGTCAGTGACTGGATGAAAGACGCAAGAGTCTGTCTGGATCCCAGAAACTCA
This sequence comes from Allobates femoralis, assembly GCA_033576535.1. Classification (NCBI taxonomy): domain Eukaryota; kingdom Metazoa; phylum Chordata; class Amphibia; order Anura; family Aromobatidae; genus Allobates; species Allobates femoralis. Next base: position 572,385,510 of record JARQOC010000005.1, on the reverse strand, counting down.
ATCAGCTTTTATGCACACAATGATTACAAGCTAACAGGTCACAGGTGAGGATATTACCTTTATTAGCCATTCAAACCCATTTGTGTCAACTTCTGTGCATGTTATCAGACCAAAATCACCAGGGTATGTGAAATTTGATCAGGGTGATTTGGATGTTTTTGGTTGTCATTTTGATTTAAAAAGAGAAAACACAGTAGATGACAATAAATGGCTTCACCCAACCACTAACCATGAGGAGAAAAAAGAGAGAATGTGTTATCATTCATATTCTCTGAAAAACATCAGAGAAAGCAAAAATCAGCCGGTGTGTGTACATTTTTGAGCACAACAGTATGTCCAGTCCAGGTAACGCTTCACTGATGGGGGGACACACCATTAGTATGGAGGGACCCACAGTTTAGAGCTCTACTGTTCCCTATTTATGGTGTAAGAAGGGCAAAGTTTGTTACATGGAAATCACGTTGTCCTGGATCCTGCTGGAGGACATAAAGAAGCCAGTATAGAGGAGAAACCTTATTCAGCTTTATCTCTCCTGACTATATGAAGCTTCACTCCTTTGTGGAGGAGACTATATGAAGAAAGATGTCTCCTCAGCATAGACCGGAATAGATGCTGGGAGTAGTAGTGCTTCCTCCCTCTCCCTGAACTGGTTTGTAGCAGCTTACAGGAGGTGTCAGCACTGAATGCGGAGGCTTCTCCCACGAGGTCTATGGCAGCTTGTGGTGAGGAGACTGAAGACCTAATGTTCATATTCACACATCAGCCAGTAGAGGGCAGCACAGTACACAGCACAATGCACATTTATCAGTCCTCAGTGTCCGCACATACAATACATTATCCATCTCCTAACTCACAGCGCCCACAGGAATTCTGGAACAGATCTACAGCTGCACCACAACTATATCACTCAGCAGTAGGAGAATGATACCAGGACACCACAACTATATCACTCAGCAGTAGGAGAATGATACCAGGACACCACAACTATATCACTCAGCAGTAGTAGAATGGTACCAGGACACCACAACTATATCACTCAGCAGTAGTAGAATGGTACCAGGACACCACAACTATATCACTCAGCAGTAGTAGAATGATACCAGGACACCACAACTATATCACTCAGCAGTAGTAGAATGATACCAGGACACCACAACTATATCACTCAGCAGTAGTAGAATGTTACCAGGACACCACAACTATATCACTCAGCAGTAGTAGAATGATACCAGGACACCACAACTATATCACTCAGCAGTAGTAGAATGGTACCAGGACACCACAACTATATCACTGAGCAGTAGTAGAATGATACCAGGACTCCACAACTATATCACTCTGCAGTAGTAGAATGATACCAGGACACCACAACTACATCACTCAGCAGTAGGAGAATGATACCAGGACACCTCAACTATATCACTCAGCAGCAGTAGAATGATACCAGGACACCACAACTATATCACTCAGCAGTAGTAGAATAATACCAGGACTCCACAACTATATCACTCAGCAGTAGTAGAATGATACCAGGACACCACAACTATATCACTCAGCAGTAGTAGAATAATACCAGGACACCACAACTATATCACTCAGCAGTAGTAGAATGATACCAGGACACCACAACTATATCACTCAGCAGTAGTAGAATGATACCAGGACACCACAACTATATCACTCAGCAGTAGTAGAATGGTACCAGGACTCCACAACTATATCACTCAGCAGTAGTAGAATGGTACCAGGACACCACAACTATATCACTCAGCAGTAGTAGAATGATACCAGGACACCACAACTACATCACTCAGCAGTAGGAGAATGATACCAGGACACCACAACTATATCACTCAGCAGTTGTAGAATGATACCAGGACACCACAACTACATCACTCAGCAGTAGTAGAATGATACCAGGACACCACAACTACATCACTCAGCAGTAGTAGAATGGTACCGGGACACCACAACTATATCACTCAGCAGTAGTAGAATGATACCAGGACACCACAACTATATCACTCAGCAGTAGTAGAATGATACCAGGACACCACAACTATATCACTCACCAGTAGTAGAATGGTACCGGGACACCACAACTATATCACTCAGCAGTAGTAGAATGATACCAGACTCCACAACTATATCACTCAGCAGTAGTAGAATGGTACCAGGACACCACAACTATATCACTCAGCAGTAGTAGAATGATACCAGGACACCACAACTATATCACTCAGCAGTAGTAGAATGATACCAGGACACCACAACTACATCACTCAGCAGTAGTAGAATGATACCAGGACACCACAACTATATCACTCAGCAGTAGGAGAATGATACCAGGACACCACAACTATATCACTCAGCAGTAGGAGAACGATACCAGGACACCACAACTATATCACTCAGCAGTAGTAGAGAATGATACCAGGACACCACAACTATATCACTCAGCAGTAGTAGAATGGTACCAGGACACCACAACTATATCACTCAGCAGTAGTAGAATGATACCAGGACACCACAACTATATCACTCAGCAGTAGTAGAATGATACCAGGACACCACAACTATATCACTCAGCAGTAGTAGAATGATACCAGGACACCACAACTATATCACTCAGCAGTAGTAGAATGATACCAGGACACCACAACTATATCACTCAGCAGTAGTAGAATGATACCAGGACACCACAACTATATCACTCAGCAGTAGTAGAATGATACCAGGATACCACAACTATATCACTCAGCAGTAGTAGAATGGATACCAGGAACACCACAACTATATCACTCAGCAGTAGTAGAATGATACCAGGACACCACAACTATATCACTCAGCAGTAGTAGAATGATACCAGGACACCACAACTATATCACTCAGCAGTAGTAGAATTGTACCAGGACACCACAACTATATCACTCAGCAGTAGTGAATGGTACCAGGACACATAACTATATCACTCAGCAGTAGTAGAATGATACCAGGACACCAACAAACTCATATCACTCAGCAGTAGTAGAATGATATCAGGACACCACAACTATATCACTCAAGCAGTAGTAGAATGGTACCTAGGACACCACAACTATATCACTCAGCAGTAGTAGAATGGTCCAGGCCACATATACTCAGGGTACCAGGACACCACAACTATATCACTCAGCAGTAGTAGATAAGGTACACCCCAATTACATAGAGAAGTACAGACACACAACTATATCACTCAGCAGTAGTGAGAATGATACCGGATCACCACAACTATATCATCAGCAAGTAAAGTACAGGCAAAAATGTCACCAAGTATGAATGTACGGACACCACAACTATATCAGTCAGCAGTAGTAGAATGGTACCGAGGACACCACAACTATATCATCAGCAGTAGTAGAATGGTATCGGGATACCACAACTTATCACTCAGCAGTAAGAGAATGGTACGGGATACCAAACTACATCACTCAGCAGTAGTAGAATGGTACCGGGACACCACAACTATATCACTCAGCAGTAGTAGAATGATACCAGGACACCGCAACTATATCACTCAGCAGTAGTAGAATGGTACCAGGACACCACAACTATATCACTCAGCAGTAGGAGAATTGTACCAGGACACCACAACTATATCACTCAGCAGTAGTAGAATGATACCGGGACACCACAACTATATCACTCAGCAGTACTAGAATGATACCAGGACACCACAACTAAATCACTCAGCAGTAGTAGAATGGTACCAGGGACACCACAACTATATCACTCAGCAGTAGGAGAATGATACCAGGACACCACAACTATATCACTCAGCAGAGTAGAATGGTACAGGACACCACAATATATCACTCAGCAGTAGTAGAATGATACCGGGACACCACAACTATATCACTCTGCAGCAGTAGAATGGTACCAGGACACCACAACTATATCACTCAGCAGCAGTAGAATGGTACCAGGACGCCACAACTATATCACTCAGCAGTAGGAGAATTGTACCAGGACAACACAACTATATCACTCAGCAGTAGTAGAATGATACCGGGACACCACAACTATATCACTCAGCAGTAGTAGCATGGTACCGGATACCACAACTATATCACTCAGCAGTAGGAGAATGGTTCCGGGATACCACAACTACATCACTCAGCAGTAGTAGAATGGTACCGGGACACCGCAACTATATCACTCAGCAGTAGTAGAATGGTACCAGGACACCACAACTATATCACTCAGCAGTAGGAGAGTTGTACCGGGACACCACAACAAGATCACTCAGCAAAACTGATACTGAGCCAGATCACAATGTGAACAGGGCTGTAAACCGTGTTCACATCACCAAGAATATATATAACAAAAAAGACAGTGCAAAAAACGTCCAAAAAAATATAGCACTGCTACAAAAGTAAAAAGGCAAGTGCAAAATAGTGTCAACAGCAGGGTTCTTTGTACGTTTTTTGCAAAAAAGGTACGGAAGCCGTTCTACCACTCCACGGTGACCCCTATCAGAACGGTCCTAGACTAACATATTTAAAACCTGATCTAGTGTGACCATACCTCATAGATGCAGGGTGCAGCAGGGCCAGATTCATTATGGGCACACAAGGTAGAAACAGCAATTTATGTGTTCAGGCTCAGTGAGAAGGGGTGGAGCACCTCTCAACTTGCAGGACAAGAAACTAATGAAAAACTTGATACTGAGCCAGATCATAATGTGAACAGGGCTGTAAACCGTGTTCACACCACCAAGAATATATATCACAAAAAAGACAGTGCAAAAAATGTCCAAAAAATATAGCACTGCTACAAAAGTAAAAAGGCAAGTGCAAAATAGTGTCAACAGCAGGGTTCTTAGTTAGTACGTTTTTTGCAAAAAAGGTACGTTAGTCTAGGACCGTTCTGATAGGGGTCACCGTGGAGTGGTAGAACGGCTTCCGTAAAAAACGTACTAACTAAGAACCCTGCTGTTGACACTATTTTGCACTTGCCTTTTTACTTTTGTAGCAGTGCTATATTTTTTGGACGTTTTTTGCACTGTCTTTTTTGTGATATATATTCTTGGTGGTGTGAACACGGTTTACAGCCCTGTTCACATTGTGATCTGGCTCAGTATCAGTTTTTCATTAGTTTCTTGTCCTGCAAGTTGAGAGGTGCTCCACCCCTTCTCACTGAGCCTGAACACATAAATTGCTGTTTCTACCTTGTGTGCCCATAATGAATCTGGCCCTGCTGCACCCTGCATCTATGAGGTATGGTCACACTAGATCAGGTTTTAAATACGTTAGTCTAGGACCGTTCTGATAGGGGTCACCGTGGAGTGGTAGAACGGCTTCCGTACCTTTTTTGCAAAAAACGTACTAACTAAGAACCCTGCTGTTGACACTATTTTGCACTTGCCTTTTTACTTTTGTAGCAGTGCTATATTTTTTGGACGTTTTTTGCACTGTCTTTTTTGTGATATATATCACTCAGCAGTAGTAGAATGATACCAGGACACCACAACTATATCACTCAGCAGTACTAGAATGATACCAGGACACCACAACTACATCACTCAGCAGTAGTAGAATGATACCGGGACACCACAACTATATCACTCAGCAGTACTAGAATGATACCAGGACACCACAACTATATCACTCAGCAGTAGTAGAATGATACCAGGACACCACAACTATATCACTCAGCAGTAGTAGAATGATACCAGGACACCACAACTATATCACTCAGCAGTAGTAGAATGATACCAGGACACCACAACTATATCACTCAGCAGTAGGAGAATGATACCAGGACACCACAACTATATCACTCAGTAGTAGTAGAATGATACCAGGACACCACAACTATATCACTCAGCAGTAGTAGAATGATACCAGGACACCACAACTATATCACTCAGCAGTAGGAGAATGATACCAGGACACCACAACTACATCACTCAGTAGTAGTATAATGATACCAGGACACCACAACTATATCACTCAGTAGTAGTATAATGATACCAGGACACCACAACTATATCACTCAGCAGTAGTAGAATGATACCAGGACACCACAACTATATCACTCAGTAGTAGTATAATGATACCAGGACACCACAACTATATCACTCAGCAGTAGTAGAATGATACCAGGACACCACAACTAAATCTCTCAGCAGTAGTAGAATGGTACCGGCAGGGCCGGTTTTAGACCAAGTGGGGCCCTAGGCAAGATTGAGAGTGGGGCCCCAATCTATGAAATAAAAATAGTACCCATACAGTTGTATACAGTATATACAGCAGCCCCAGTGGTATACAGCAGCCTCCCCAGTGGTATATACAGGCCCCAGCAGTATATACAGCAGCCCCAGTGGTATACAGCAGCCTCCCCAGTTGTATATACAGGCCCCAGCAGTATTACAGCAGCCTCCCCAGTGGTATAAACAGCAGACCCAGTGGTATACAGCAGCCTCCCTAGTTGTATATACAGGCCCCAGCAGTATTACAGCAGCCTCCCCAGTGGTATATACAGCAGCCCCAGTGGTATACAGCAGCCTCCCCAGTTGTATATACAGGCCCCAGCAGTATTACAGCAGCCTCCCAAGTGGTATATACAGCAGCCCCAGTGGTATACAGCAGCCTCCCCAGTTGTATATACAGGCCCCAGCAGTATATACAGCAGCCCCAGTGGTATACAGCAGCCTCCCCAGTGGTATACAGCAGCCTCCCCAGTTGTATATACAGGCCCCAGCAGTATATACAGCAGCCCCAGTGGTATACAGCAGCCTCCCCAGTGCTATATACAGGCCCCAGCAGTATTACAGCAGCCTCCCCATGTGTATACACAGGCCCCAGCAGTATTACAGCAGCCTCCCCAGTGCTATATACAGGCCCCAGCAGTATTACAGCAGCCTCCCCAGTGGTATACACAGGCCCCAGCAGTATTACAGCAGCCTTCCCAGTGGTATATACAGCAGCCCCAGTGGTATACAGCAGCCTCCCCAGTTGTATATACAGGCCCCAGCAGTATTACAGCAGCCTCCCCAGTGGTATATACAGCAGCCCCAGTGGTATACAGCAGCCTCCCCAGTTGTATATACAGGCCCCAGCAGTATATACAGCAGCCCCAGTGGTATACAGCAGCCTCCCCAGTGGTATACAGCAGCCTCCCCAGTTGTATATACAGGCCCCAGCAGTATATACAGCAGCCCCAGTGGTATACAGCAGCCTCCCCAGTGCTATATACAGGCCCCAGCAGTATTACAGCAGCCTCCCCAGTGGTATACACAGGCCCCAGCAGTATTACAGCAGCCTCCCCAGTGCTATATACAGGCCCCAGCAGTATTACAGCAGCCTCCCCAGTGGTATACACAGGCCCCAGCAGTATATACAGCAGCCCCAGTGGTGGTGTATACAGGGCCCCAGTGGTGGTGTATACAGGCCCCCACTGGTGGTGTATACAGGGCCCCAGCCCCCACTGGTGGTGTATACAGGGCCCCAGCCCCCACTGGTGGTGTATACAGGGCCCCAGCCCCCACTGGTGGTGTATATAGGGCCCCAGCCCCCACCGGTGGTGTATACAGGGCCCCAGCCCCCACCTGTGGTGTATACAGGGCCCCAGCCCCCACTGGTGGTGTATACAGGGCCCCAATCCCCACTGGTGGTGTATACAGGGCCCCAGCCCCCACCGGTGGTGTATACAGGGCCCCAGCCCCCACCGGTGGTGTATACAGGGCCCCAGCCCCCACCGGTGGTGTATACAGGGCCCCAGCCCCCACTGGTGGTGTATACAGGGCCCCAGCCCCCACTGGTGGTGTATACAGGGCCCCAGCCCCCACTGGTGGTGTATACAGGGCCCCAGCCCCCCCACCTGTAAAAGAATACAGATCATGATGCATCATTATACTTACTCGCTGCCGCTGTTCGCCACTCTGCACCGCGCTCCGACTTCTTCCTCCTTCCTGTGACGTAAGGGCCTGCGGCTGCGCCCGGCGCCGGTCACCAGGAAGAAGCCGGATGAAGCCGGAGCGCGGTGCAGAGCGCTGCAAGCGGCCGCGGCGCCGGCTATAATCCGGCCGGGCCAGGGGGCCCTCTGAAACTTGGGGGCACTAGGCAAATGCCTAGGCTGCCCCCCCCCTAACGCCGGCCCTGGGTACCGGGACACCACAACTATATCACTCAGCAGTAGGAGAATGATACCGGGACACCACAACTATATCACTCAGCAGTAGTAGAATGGTACTGGGACACCACAACTATATCACTCAGCAGTAGTAGAATGGTACCAGGACACCACAACTATATCACTCGGCAGTAGTAGAATGGTTCCAGGACACCACAACTATATTACTCAGCAGTAGTAGAATGGTACCAGGACACCACAACTACAGTTAGGGCCAGAAATATTTGGACAGTGACACAATTTTGGCGAGTTGGGCTCTGCATGCCACCACATTGGATTTGAAATGAAACCTCTACAACAGAATTCAAGTGCAGATTGTAACGTTTAATTTGAAGGGTTGAACAAAAATATCTGATAGAAAATGTAGGAATTGTACACATTTCTTTACAAACACTCCACATTTTAGGAGGTCAAAAGTAATTGGACAAATAAACATAACCCAAACAAAATATTTTTATTTTCAATATTTTGTTGCGAATCCTTTGGAGGCAATCACTGCCTTAAGTCTGGAACCCATGGACATCACCAAATGCTGGGTTTCCTCCTTTTTAATGCTTTGCCAGGCCTTTACAGCTGCAGCCTTCAGGTCTTGCTTGTTTGTAGGTCTTTCTGTCTTAAGTCTGGATTTGAGCAAGTGAAATGCATGCTCAATTGGGTTTAGATCTGGTGATTGACTTGGCCATTGCAGAATGTTCCACTTTTTTGCACTCATGAACTCCTGGGTAGCTTTGGCTGTATGCTTGGGGTCATTGTCCATCTGTACTATCAACTTTGCAGCATTTGGCTGAATCTGTCCATGTTGTAGACTCTTAACCGAGGCTCCATGGACTTCATCTGCATATTCAAATTCTAGGGAGCAATGCACCTTGGGTTTCACTGTGTTTGAGTGCTTTAACTGGTGCCCGCAGTGTTATCCTCCACTGGTCTCCACAAGGTCAGTGGTTGCTTTGTGATGTTGGTCTATCAGGCATTGCTCCCACCCAGCCAGAATCCTGCGCCACACTGATGAGGGGCAACAACCCCGAAACAGCTGTCTGTGGTTGGATACCTAGTCCATGGTAAACCCCTGGTCATATCTTCAAGCTTGCAAGGGCTGGATAGTGACTTAAAAGCTACTAATACCCTGGGCTAGGTCCTTCCCTGGTGGGATAACTGGCTGGTGTCCATGTTGTAGACTCTTAACCGAGGCTCCATGGACTTCATCTGCATATTTGGCTGAATCTGGGCTGAAAGTATATCCCGGTACACTTCAGAATTCATCCGGCTACTCTTGTCTGCTGTTATGTCATCAATAAACACAAGTGACCCAGTGCCATTGAAAGCCATGCATGCCCATGCCATCACGTTGCCTCCACCATGTTTTACAGAGGATGTGGTGTGCCTTGGATCATGTGCCGTTCCCTTTCTTCTCCAAACTTTTTTCTTCCCATCATTCTGGTACAGGTTGATCTTTGTCTCATCTGTCCATAGAATACTTTTCCAGAACTGAGCTGGCTTCTTGAGGTGTTTTTCAGCAAATTTAACTCTGGCCTGTCTATTTTTGGAATTGATGAATGGTTTGCATCTAGATGTGAACCCTTTGTATTTACTGTCATGGAGTCTTCTCTTTACTGTTGACTTAGAGCAGGGATGAGGAACCTTTTTCATGCCGAGGGCCATTTTGAAATCTCTACCATCCTTCGTGGGCCGCACACAGTTATCTCCTTGAAAATTATCCGCTATATTTGGTCAAACAAATAATAACCTCACCTTACTGGGACGGCTGGAGCTGCTTCTCTTTGGTGCGGCTGTGATGTTTGGTGATATTCTTCTTGTTTCTCACAGCTGCTTTATCATTTTTGTATTGCCTAGAGCGCAGTCAATTGTTTTGTACATCATACGCATCACATCGGAGACATGGGGACTACTGTATACACATTACACAGGAGACACTAAGACTGCTGTATATACATACATAGCAGACACTGATGGCATATACATCGCTGGGGCATGTATAGCACTGGGAAGGATAGGGGTCTGCACATCACTAGGGACGCTGGGGAAATAATTAGTGCTCGGGGCATGTACAGCACTGGGGAGGCCGGAGGCATATACATAAGTATGGAGACCTGGGGGCATATACATCACTGGGGAGGCCTGGGGGCATATACATCACTGGGGAGGCTTGGGGGCATATACATCACTGGGGAGGCTGGGGGCATCTACATCTCTGGGGAGACCTGGGCATATACATCACTGGGGAGGCCTGGGGGCATATACATCACTGGGGAGGCCTGGGGGCATATACATCACTGGGGAGGCCTGGGGGCATATACATCACTGGGAGGCCTGGGGGCATATACATCACTGGGAGGCCTGGGCATATACAGCACTGGGAGGCCTGGGGGCATATACATCACTGGGGAGGCCTGGGGGCATATACATCACTGGGAGGCCTGGGCATATACATCACTGGGGAGGTCTGGGGGCATATACATCACTGGGGAGGTCTGGGGGCATATACATCACTGGGAGGCCTGGGCATATACAGCACTGGGAGGCCTGGGGTATATACATCACTGGGGAGGCCTGGGGGCATCTACATCGCTGGGAGGCTGGGATATATACATCACTGGGGAGGCCTGGGGGCATATACATCACTGGGGGGGGGCACACATGATACAGCTAAGGGGGGCACATGCTGCTTCTATGGGGGGGGGACACTGAGGGGGGCACTTGATGCTGCTGTAGGGGCAAAGATGCTGCTACTGAGGGGGGGCACTGTCACATTAAGCTCCGGGACGGGGGTGGCAAACATTAGAGGAGCACACGATGCTGCTGGGAGTGTAAATATGTTGCTACACAGGGGCAAACATGATGCTCCTGAGGTGGTGCACATGCTGCTACTGAGGGGCACACACTGGGGGTGGCACACATACACACTGGGGGGGTCACACACACACTGGGGGGGTCAGTGGCACACATACATTCTGCTGGGGCTGCAGCTCCGAACTCATCTGTGGGACGGACGGAAGAGCACATTACATGGTAGCCCCGCCCACAGACCTCGTCCTCACACTGGCTCTGCACTTGCCTGTGTGAAGGGGAGGTGTCTCTCACGTGCAGGCAGTGTTCAGTATTGAACGCTGTCTGCATCTTCAGAAGGCACACGTCACGCTGCCTTAAAGGGCCGGTAGCAGGAAAGTGCAGCTGCCGGCCCGGAGCACTGCGGTCTACGGCAATGTGGCCGGGGGCCGGACAGAAGGTCGTGGCGGGCCTGATCCGGCCCGGGGGCCGGACGTTCCCCACCCCTGACTTAGAGACAGATACACCTACTTCACTGAGAGTGTTCTGGACTTCAGTTGATGTTGTGAACGGGTTCTTCTTCACCAAATAAAGTATGCGGCGATCATCCACCACTGTTGTCATCCGTGTACGCCCAGGCCTTTTTGAGTTCCCAAGCTCACCAGTCAATTCCTTTTTTTCTCAGAATGTACCCAACTGTTGATTTTGCTACTCCAAGCATGTCTGCTATCTCTCTGATGGATTTTTTCTTTTTTTTCAGCCTCAGGATGTTCTGCTTCACCTCAATTGAGAGTTCCTTTGACCGCATGTTGTCTGGTCACAGCAACAGCTTCCAAATGCAAAACCACACACCTGGAATCCACCCCTGACCTTTTAACTACTTCATTGATTACAGGTTAACGAGGGAGACGCCTTCAGAGTTAATTGCAGCCCTTAGAGTCCATTGTCCAATTACTTTTGGTCCCTTGAAAAAGAGGAGGCTATGCATTACAGAGCCAAGATTACTAAACCCTTTCTCCGATTTGGATGTGGAAACTCTCATATTGCAGCTGGGAGTGTGCACTTTCAGCCCATATTATAGATATAATTGTATTTCTGAACATGTTTTTGTAAACAGCTAAAATAACAAAACTTGTGTCACTGTCCAAATATTTCTGGCCCTAACTGTATATCACTCAGCAGTAGTAGAATGGTACCAGGACACCACAACTATATCACTCTGCAGTAGTGGAATGGTACCAGGACACCACAATTAGGTTTATAAAATATTTCATGTTACATTATTCAAAAATATCTTTGCAGATGACTGTACCAGGAGCTCGGCAGGACATCTGATATCTTCAGAATTTAAAGCAGATGATTTCGGTATCACACAAGATACACATGAACAGCATGACAATATCACCGATATATCCCCAGCCATTCACAGCACAGATCTGTCACCTGATGATTTTAATGAAGTATCCTCTCCAAAATCATCTCAGAATGTTACACAAAATAACAGTCACAGAAGAGATGGAGATGCTGAAGATAACAAAGGAAGAAGGAAGAAGCCATATTCATGTTCAGAATGTGGAAAATGTTTTGGATATAAATCAGCTCTTGTTACACATGAGAGAATTCACACAAGAGCAAAGCCATATTCATGTGCTGAATGTGGGAAATGTTTTACAAGTAAATCAACTCTTAGTAGTCATGAGAGAATTCACACAGGAGAGAAGCCATATTCATGTGCAGAATGTGGGAAATGTTTTTCTCTCAAATCAAACCTTGTTACACATGAGAGAATTCACACAGGAGAGAAGCCATATTCATGTGCAGAATGTGGGAAATGTTTTACTCATAAATCAGAGCTTATTAGACATGAGAGAAGTCACACAGGAGAGAAGCCATATTCATGTGCAGAATGTGGGAAATGTTTTATTTGGAAAGAAGCTCTTGTTGCACATGAGAGAATTCACACAGGAGAGAAGCCATATTCATGTGCTGAATGTGGAAAATGTTTTCGATCTAAAGTAGAACTTGTTAAACATGAGAGAAGTCACACAGGAGAGAAGCCATATCCATGTGCAGAATGTGGGAAATGTTTTTCACAGAAATCACACCTTGATACACATAAGAGAATTCACACAGGAGAGAAGCCATATTCATGTTCAGAATGTGGGAAATGTTTTCGATCTAAAGTAGAACTTGTTAAACATGAGAGAATTCACACAGGAGAGAAGCCATATCCATGTGCAGAATGTGGGAAATGTTTTATTCGGAAAGAAGCTCTTGTTGCACATGAGAGAATTCACACAGGAGAGAAGCCATATCCATGTGCAGAATGTGGGAAATGTTTTCGATCTAAAGTAGAACTTGTTAAACATGAGAGAATTCACACAGGAGAGAAGCCATATCCATGTGCAGAATGTGGGAAATGTTTTATTTGGAAAGAAGCTCTTGTTGCACATGAGAGAATTCACACAGGAGAGAAGCCATATTCATGTGCTGAATGTGGAAAATGTTTTCGATCTAAAGTAGAACTTGTTAAACATGAGAGAATTCACACAGGAGAGAAGCCATATTCATGTGCAGAATGTGGGAAATGTTTTTCACAGAAATCAAGCCTTGTTACACATGAGAAAATTCACACAGGAGAGAAGCCATATTCATGTTCAGAATGTGGGAAATGTTTTACACAGAAATCACATCTTAGTAGTCATAAGAAAATGCACACAGGAGAGAATCTATATTCATGTTCAGAATGTGGGAAATGGTTTTTACAGAAATCAAACCTTGATAAACATGAGAGAATTCACACAGGGGAGAAACCATATTCATGTTCAGAATGTGGGAAATGTTTTACTCAGAAATCAGAGCTTATTAGACATGAGAGAAGTCACACAGGAGAGAAGCCATATTCATGTGCAGAATGTGGGAAATGTTTTATTTGGAAAGAAGCTCTTGTTGCACATGAGAGAATGCACACAGGAGAGAAGCCATATTCATGTGCTGAATGTGGAAAATGTTTTCGATCTAAAGTAGAACTTGTTAAACATGAGAGAATTCACACAGGAGAGAAGCCATATTCATGTGCACAATGTGGGAAATGTTTTCAATCTAAAGTAGAACTTGTTAAACATGAGAGAATTCACACAGGAGAGAAGCCATATTCATGCGCAGAATGTGGGAAATGTTTTATTTGGAAAGAAGCTCTTGTTGCACATGAGAGAATTCACACAGGAGAGAAGCCATATTCATGTGCTGAATGTGGAAAATGTTTTCGATCTAAAGTAGAACTTGTTAAACATGAGAGAATTCACACAGGGGAGAAGCCATATTCATGTTCAGAATGTGGGAAATGTTTTACAGAGAAATCACATCTTAGTAGTCATGAGAAATTTCACACAGGAGAGAAGCCATATTCATGTTCAAAATGTGGGAAATGTTTTACACAAAAAACAAATCTTAGGACTCATGAGAAAATTCACAAAGGAGATAAGTAGTGATGGGCGAAGCCGCTGATATTCAGGTTCAGCGCACTCGCCTGGACTTTTTTAAAGTCTAAGCTCGGACTTTAAAGTTATGGGATGGGGGCGGGGGGCTGTAAATAAAAAAGGAGATCATTCAGAGAATACAGTTAGAGGGAATGGGGGGGGAAGAATTTACGTAGGGTATAGTTCAAGTTATTATTATATTTATGTATAGACAAGCTCCTTATACTGACATGTTATTGTAATGTAGGAGACTTAAACACTGGAAATGTCGATCACCAACATTGTATGTTTTCAAAATCAATAAAATATGTTTAAAAAAAAAAAGAGATCATTATTATTAAACATCAACATTATACTTACTAGCGTCCCGCTGTCTCCTGTCCCTCCATCCTGCCGCGTCTACTTCCAGGGCCACTCATTAACTTCTGAGATATTTGCTGCCCTGGCTCCAACAGCCAATCACAGACGCTGTCATACAGAATGGGCATCTGTGATTGGCTGTTAAGGCCCCGTCACACGCTACAATATCGTTAATGATATCGTTGCAACGATATCTCAGGGGCGTTGCAGCGATGTCGTTGCGTGTGACACGTAGTAACGACCAATGATAAGTCGGCTGATCTTTGGCCAGGACCATAAATCAGTCGTTGATCGTCTGTTAGATCTGTTGCATCGGGGTGTGTGACACCTTGATAACGATGTCGTTAACGAATTCGCCCATTCAGAACGTAAGCAGGTACACGTGTCACAGCATCCAAACGACCGCTAGTAACATTTGCTCGCTAGCCGTATCGTTGCTGTGTCGTTCAATATATCTGTCTGACACCTCACCAATGATCAATAAATGATGTTCCAGCGATCTCGGCCAGGTCGGATCGCTGGGACATTGAAGCGTGTAACAGGGCCACTAGAGTAATCTGGTATCAGACCATACATTCTAGTATAGAAGAATGTATGGACTGGTTTCAGATAACTACAGCAGCCAATCACAGACGCCCATTCTCTGTGACCGCGTGATTGACTGTTGGGCCCCTCACTCATATTGTAGTGTAACAATAAATAAAATTATGATGTAGTGCTCCACTCTATTTTTGATTCTCAGCACTGATGAAGCTGACAGCTACGGGCAGCCACCCCCAGCTCCCAGGCTTTACCTTGGCTGGCAATTGAAATACAACATAGCCCTTTTTTTTTTTTTTTTGCCTTTGTAATAATTAAAAAAATAATGTGTGGGCTCATGCCAAATTTTGATCGCCAGTCAAGGTAAAACCAGGCAGCTGGGGGCTGGGATTCTCAGCGTGGTAAGGCCCAAGTCTTCTGGGCTCTTTATGCTGAAAACCGTAGCTGCCACTGCAAATGGTGAATTCATTGTCGCGCAGTTTCCAGGTGCTTTACCTGGCTCTTCCAGCGGCCCTGGTGGCAGGGGCATGCTTGGTAATAATGGGCTAATACCAGCTGTGCTTTGCTTCTCTCCCTCATTTACTGCTGGGTGCTGGGTGCTGTCTTGTTGGGGTCATCTGAGTTCACTACAATGTTGTAGCGGCCCAGCGATAAATCTCTATAGTTATCTATAAGAAGAGATACTTACAAGATGTTGATACAATGCTTTTTTTGTGGGATGTTTATTTAACATCATGAAAGTATAAAAATCCATTGTATTGAGTTGATGAGCTCTTTATTTCTGTGGATGATTGGAGGTTTTTGGCTCCTATCCTGTAGTTACAGAGAAGTTCAGGCAATGTGTAGCTCTTGTTTTGTGTTTTATCCTGGTATTGTTAGTGCACTGTTCTATTACCTTTGTATTATAGCGGTCGTTGCTTCAATCGGTATTGTTGTGTTGGCTTCTCTTTCTAATAGAATTGATAACACCATGTTACTAGGTTGCTGTGCAGTATAATGTTAGTGATAAAATCTGTACCTGGGGACCAGTATTAAGTGCTTTGGAGTTGCAGTAATCTTGTGCCTTCAGTATAGATACTGGCAGGAAAATTAGCACCCTCTTGTTGAGGCGGCGGGAATATGTGGACATGCAGGCTGTGAAGTGGGCGTGGCTATGTGGAGTGGGCGTGGCTATGTGGAGTGGGCTATGGTAATGTATCATAGCCCCATCCCCTCCCAGTAAGCCGCCACCCTTCTTAGATCTGCCTTCTCCACAGCCCTCCTGTCGCGCTGAGTGTAGGGAGACGCCCAGCACAAGATGACGACAAAGTCCCTGATGCTAAGGGCAAAAGGGGAGATCATGACCCCTAGATTAACTAGCGCTGACACCTGGCTCCCCTTACATCCCTATACAGTTTCCACAACTGTCGCCGCCAGGATACCTATTCCCTGACTGTCCCTGGACTACCACTACACAGGGATCAGAGCGGGTGATCACTAGTCAGCCTGGCTAGCAACTAGAGAAACACACAAGGGGAACAAACAAAGAGGAAAGAGATACTTAGCTTGAGCAGATCCAAGCAGCAAACGAACAGACTCCAGGAAACACTGCTTTGAGCTAAAAGGAGAGGTGTGCGCTTATAATGAATTTATATTAATTTTGTTTACGCAGTGCTTAATAAAACAAGGAAGGGTGCAGTTCACATGGGGTTAAAACATGCGTTTACATGAACTATGGCATGGTTACAATTACTACATGGGGATACAGATGGTGAAAATCAAAGTGTTGACAACATAATGACAGGGAATATCAGCCATACCAGATCGCAGCGCTGGCGGTGCATAGTCACAGTATAAAGTGCAAGTGCAGTATGGAGCAGCACAAGCAATGCAATAGTATTGTTATTGCCCCCCTAACAAATAACACTAAAGTTACTCAGCAATCACCATTGGGTCCTCCTATGGTAAGGTTAGCACCATTGGGTCCTCCTATGGTAAGGTTAGCACCATTGTGTCCTCCTATGGTAAGGTTAGCACCATTCGGTCCTCCTATGGTAAGGTTAGCACCATTGGGTCCTCCTATGGTAAGGTTAGCACCATTGGGTCCTCCTATGGTAAGGTTAGCACCATTGTGTCCTCCTATGGTAAGGTTAGCACCATTGGGTCCTCCTATGGTAAGGTTAGCACCATTGGGTCCTCCTATGGTTAGGTTAGCACCATTGGGTCCTCCTATGGTAAGGTTAGCACCATTGGGTCCTCCTATGGTAAGGTTAGCACCATTGGGTCCCCCTATGATAAGGTTAGCACCATTGGGTCCTCCTATGGTAAGGTTAGCACCATTGGGTCCTCCTATGGTAAGGTTATATAATTAATATAAATTCATTATAAAATGCACACCTTCTCTCCTTTTGGTGTTCATATGTAGTTTTGGAGTTGTAACAGAGCAAGTGTCTTGCTTGTGTCTGTATATAAGATTGTATGGAATTTTTGACACCGATACTGCTGTGAGCTAAGATGCAGTCAGGAACACCTGAACAGCTATCACCAGCAGAGCATCCTGGGAGTCAAGGGGAATATATAGACAGCTCAAGGTAAGGGATCAGCTGGGTCCTAGTGACCTGAAAGGGGAATGGATAAGCTCATCCTGGAACAATATATCATAGAAACAAGAAGTATGAACAAGATAGAAAAATGGAGTCATACCATAAAATGTACGATGAAGGGGAATTAGAGGGCGTCTGAATAGGGTTATAAAGGTTGTTTTTTTGCATATCAGCCATCATAGAGAAAATTCCTCAGTTAAATAAGAAAGATCCTTAGTAGAAATACATAAGATCACTCTTATAACTCAAACCAGCTGGAAATCTTGTGTTTAGATACAATATCCAGAAATCTTCTCTATTATGCATGGCACAAACCCAATCCCCTCCTCTCACTGGTTTATATACAGGTTCTCCCCCTACTACCTCCACACCGTCCATCCGGCCAGAATGTTTCTCTAGGAAATGTTTTGATAACCCCGATATAGATCTCCCTATTGATGATAAAGGATCCGGGCCAGAGATGTGCTCCGGGATAGGTGTCCTCAGGGGGCGACATGTGCATCCCACATAATCTACACTGCAAATGGTACAAGTTGCCAAATAGACCACATAAGTGGTGGAACAATTTATGGAGCTTTTTATTTTATGTATTTTCCCCGTATGCCGGTCTTCAAATGTATCCGTTTTACCAATGTATCCACATAGGCTGCATTTCTTTTGTCCGCATGTAAAATTACCGGTATAATGTAACCAGGAGCCTTCTATTAGCTTTCATCGTCCTTTTTATGGTATGGCTCCATAGTCTTGTGCCTGCAACAATGGTATAAGAGTGAATTATGCCATAGAACTCTATGGGCACTAATTCTATGTAGACATAGGAGCATCGATCTGCACCCTGAACTGTTTCATTGTTCCATTCCATTTTTTCTATCTTGCAGAGCCGGTTTTAGGCAAAGTGGGGCCCTGGGCAGAAGGTTACAGTGGCCCTAAATGCTCACATATTGCACCGTCACACTCAGACATTTAGGTTACATTTACAGGCACCGACTCCAGCCTGGTGAATGAGCGACCTATAATATTCAGGCCATTCAGCGCTTGTTTTCCGGCCTGTTTACACAGGATGATGAAGAATGATGGCACAGAGCAATCACCGGTGGAGCAATCTGTCCTCTACAGGATCATGTTATCGGCAGCTCTTCTGCAGTCTGTATCGGGGGATGTGCTGCCGAGAACAAGGATTTATGTTCCTCCATAAACATCCAATCACCCGATGATGAGCCGCATTTTGCTCGTTGGTTGTGTGATTGCCGACCTGTTTACACCGAGGAAACTCTCATCTGTGCTGCTGGGATTTATAAAGGTAGACTTTACATACACACAACACACGGTATGTGACACACACACTATATATTACACGTATACACCGAGCACAGACACATATATGTATACACTGAGCACACACACACAGACACACACATATATGTATACACTGAGCGCACACACACAGACACACACATATATGTATACACCGCGCACACACACAGACACACACATATATGTATACACCGAGCACACACACACACACAGACACACACATATATGTATACACCGCGCACACACACAGACACACACATCCATTCCCATCATTGTCTGTGTCACACAGCCCGGCTCCTCCGGGGTGAGTCGCTCTTTCTCATCCTCTGACCAGGAGATGGGGACTCTGTATTCAGGACTCCTTATATTGATTATACATTACCTACAAGTGTTTAATAAAATAGGATTTACACACTGTAGAGTCAGTAAGAGGAATGTCTCCATAGGATCATCTACTGAAATGTCATCTTTAATAAGATCTGCTATATTCTTTATGTTATAAAAAGAAATAAATTTGAATTATCCCCATCCTGGTGTCTTGTGCTGTTCTGGGTCACTAATGGAAATATTGATCGTAAAGTAATTGTCCAGAATTCTATAACACGACTGATTTCTTTCAAAAACAGCGCCCCCCTGTCTACAGCTTGTATGTGATATTGCAGCTCAGCTTAATTGAAGGGAATGGGTCTATGCTGTAATACCACATGTCACCTGTACACAGGGGGGGGCGCTGTTTTTGACAGAATGTAGTAAAGTGTTATTAATCCTGGACATCCCCTTTAATGTGTAGTAAGTTCTGCTCGATAACTGGCTACAAATGTGGGAATTAAGGAGGTCGCCTAACTCTAATTACAGCCATCATGAACATGTGAAGATTGAAGCCTGCGGGGGGCGCTCCTGCTGCTATTACATGTGAAGATTGAAGCCTGCGGGGGGCGCTCCTGCTGCTGTTATATGGCAATTACAAGGATTTTATAACTTTTACCACTGAGCGATTTTTCATTTTTGTTTTTATCTCGCTTCTTCCAAGAGCCAGAACTTTTTTATTTTTCTTCCACATAGACATATGAGGCTTATTATTTTGTGGGATGAGTTGTACTATTATATCATTCATTCTACCACAAAATGTCCTGGAGAATGAGAAAGAAATTCAAAGTGCTTTGAAATTGCAAAAAAAAGTGCAATTCCAGAATGTTTTTTAAATGTTTTATTTATCATGTTAACTACACTGTGCAGAATTATTAGGCAGATGAGTATTGTGATCACATGATACTTTGTATCCATGTTGTCCTCCTCCAGGCTGTATAGGCTGAGAGCCAACTACCAATGACGTAAATCAGGTAATGGCATCTCTGTAATGAGGAGGGGTGTGGTGTAATGACATCATCACCCTATATAAGGTGTGATTAATTATTAGGCAAATACCTTTCCTAAGGCCAGCTTTTCACTGCAGTTTTTTCACTGATCAGTGTCCATCCAGTTTGCGTGCCAAAACCCGGAGAGGAGCAGGAGTGAAGCTTGCAGAGAAAAGTATAATTGAAAGATTGACACCTGTTCTGAGTTTTCGAGACACTCCTGGCTTTGGCACACAAACTGGATGGACACTGATCAGTGAAAAAACTGCAGTGTGAAGCCAGCCTTAGGCAAAATGGGTCAGAAGAGAGATGTGACGGCTCTGAAAAGTCCACAATTGTGAGATGTCTTGCAGAGGGATGCAGCAGTCTGGAAATTGCCAAACCTTTGAAGCGCGATCACCGAACAATCAAGTGTTTCATGGCAAATAGCCAACAGGGTCGCAAGAAGCGCGGAGGCTAAAAAGGCGCACAACAACTGCCAATGAATTGAGGAAAATCAAGCGTGAAGCTGCCAAGATGCCATTTGCCAAATGTTTTGCCATATTTCAGAGCTGCAACATTACTGGAATATCCAAAAGCACAAGGTGTGCCATACTCAGGGACATGGCCAAGGTAAGGAAGGCGGAAAAACCACCACCTCTGACCAAGAAACATAAGATAAAACCACACACCTCTGAACAAGAAACATAAGATAAAACATCAAGACTGGGACAAGAAACATAAGATAAAACATCAAGACTGGGCCAAGAAATATCTGAAGACTGATTCTTCAAAGGTTTTATGGACTGATGAAATGAGAGTGACTCGTGATGGGCCAGAGGCTGGATCAGTAAAGGCAGAGAGCTCCACTCCAACTCAGACACAAGCAAGGTGGAGGTGAGGTACTGGTATGGGCTGGGATCATCAAACATAAACTTGTGGGACCTTTTCAGGTTGAGGATGGAGTGAAGCTCAACTCCCGGACCTACTGCCAGTTTCTGGAAGACAACTTCTTCAAGCAGTGGTACAGGAAGAAGTCGGTATCGTTCAAGAAAAACACGATTTTCATGCAGGACAATACTCCATCACATGCATCCAACTACTCCACAGCGTGGCTGGCCAGTAAAGGTCTAAAGGAAAAGAAAATAATGACATGGCCCCCTTGTTCACCTGATCTGAACCCAATAGAGAACCTGTGGCCCCTCCTAAAATGTGAGATCTACAGGGAGGGAAAACAGTACACCTCTGGGGACAGTGTCTAGGAGGAAGTGGTGGCTGCTGCACGCAATGTGGATCGTAAACAGATCAAGCAGCTGACTCAATCTATGGATGGAGGCTGCTGAGTGTCATCATAAAGAAAGGGGGCGATATTGGTCACTAATTTATTTTGTGTTTTGTTTTTGCATGTCAGAAATGTTTATTTCTAAATTTTGTGCAGTTATATTCGTTTACCTGGTGAAAATAAACAAGTGAGATGGGAATATATTTGGTTTTTATTAAGTTGCCTAATAATTCTGCACAGTAATAGTTACCTGCACTAACAGATATCCTCCTAAGCGTCCTTTCACATCAGCGTTTTGCGCTGATTGCAGCAGTTGCGGTGAAAAAAACGCATCTGCCGTGGTTACCGCATAACGGCCACACTTGCGGTTCACCTGCGGCAAGCCCCATACAAGGTTTATAGGGCTTGTAGCAGGTGCGGCAACTGCGGTGTAGTTGCGGTTTCGGCACTTGCGGCGCATACCGCGTTTTTTTCGCGGCGGCACCTGCCGCAAGTGCCGAAACCGCACCTGCCGCACACTTACCGCAAGCCTCATAGACATTGTATGGGGCTTGCCGCAGGTGAACCGCAAGTGCGGCCGTTATGCGGTAATCGCGGCAGTTGCGTTTTTTTCACCGCAATTGCCGCGATCAGCGTTTACCGCTGATCTGAAAGGGGCCCAAGATAGACAAATCTAAAAAAAAACACTCCAACTTCCAAAAATATTAAGCTTTGATATTTTATGAGTCTTTTGGGTGATTGAGAACAGAGTTGTCGATCAATAATAAAAATAATCCTCTAAAATACAACTTGCCTAATAATTCTGCACACCGTGTATATGGTAAAAGTGACTTAATAAGTTGATTTTCTATTTCAGAAGATACTGAACATTTATTTTATTTCAATCATAAAAAAAAACACAGAAATTAGTAAAAAAAAAAATAAAAAAATAAAAATGTGCCATTTTCCGAGAGCCATGATTTGTTAATTCTTGAAGATACAGGGCTATGTGACGGTTACTTTATGTGCCCTGAGCTGACATTTTTACTGATACCATTTTGAGTCAGATACATTTTGATTGTATTTTATTGCATTGTATTGTAACAATGTGGTGGCCCAAAAAACATAATTCTGGCGTTTTTATTCTTTTCCTGTTACGCCATTTACCAATTGGATTAATTTACTTCATATATTGATAGCTTACATTCTTCCGAACGCAGCAAAACCAAATATGTGTATTTTTTCCTTTTTTTTTTAATGTATTATTGCTATTTTCAGTTCAGCTCCTTTGGGGGCCCCTAAGAGAGTGAGGGCCCTGGGCAACTGCCCAGTCTGCCCCTTCCCCCTAAAGCCGGCCCTGCTGTCTTGTTCATACTTTTTGTTTCTAGGATATATTGTTCCATTTTGCCTGTATAAGGGCACCGTTACACATCGCAACATTGCATGCAATGTCACTGGCAATTTGCCGGTTGCAGTGAAATCATGGACACATTGTTCTATTTTGTTGCTGTGTACAAATGGAACAATGTGTCCATGATTTCACTGCAACCAGCAAATTGCCAGTGACATTGCATGCAATGTTGACGCGTGTGACAGTACCTTTAGAGTCTCATTGCTGGATGATATATGAAACATAGGAGTCTGTGTGTCGGACTTATTTTGGAGATTGAAATTTATAGAAATATATCACTACACAGCGTTTTAGACGCACAGACACACTGGATCTTATGGGCTGCATACCTTTCTCCATAGACACACACACACTCAAAAGTGGGTGTGAACCCTCCCCCCCCCCTCCAGGGGCAGAACCACAGGCAGTGGAGAATAGATTTTGTTTTTTTCAGTTAGTTGAGTGCTGGGGTGCAAGGTGCTGAGATCTTAGCTGAGGCAAGACCTTGGTGCCTGTGGGATTGTGCGGTGTCCATCATCGGTTGGATCCATTGGACTCTCCCAAGGACTATTTCTTCGGTAAACCTGACGTCAGGATTGCCGCTTGACTCCCCCGAATCTGTTCCCTTTGTGTGGACTCAGTGTGGACTCGGCAGAATTATCTTCATTTGTGCGGTTCCATTTTCCCTTTTCACTAACACTGTTTGGATTGATCATCGGCCGGGTGTCCCTTCCTGCTCTGTCGCTCATCCCGTCACAAACTGGTTGGCAGCAGAGGGATCAGGGCTGAAGGAATGGAGGACAACGGCCCATTAACATCCGGAACCAAAACCTCAGCGTACAAGAACTGGACTGTGCGGAGCCTACAAACAAAGGCCTGAGAATTAGGAGTCGGCTACAAAGGACTCTGCAAGGATCAAATAATTGAGGCTTTGGAAGGAGCTTGTCTGTAAGATGGTGCAGAGGAAGAATCCCCACAGCAAGGGGAGGAAAGGGGGGAGATGGAGGTAAATACCCAAAATAATCAGTGGGTTGTGTGGTACGAGGGAGGAGGAGATGGCACTGCTGGGAGATGAGGCCACCATAGAAGATAAGCGGGAGGCCATTTGTGAAGCTAAGGAGAGGCAGCGCATGGTGGAAACAGCTAGAAGCTGCAGACAGACTGTAACCACAGCACCCACCATGAGGGAATACCCCAGAGTGTCCTGCAAAGACTTCAAGCAGTTTAATGAGGCTGCAGGCGACATTGAGGGCTTCTTACAGGACTTTGAGCATC
This sequence comes from Allobates femoralis, assembly GCA_033576535.1. NCBI lineage: Eukaryota > Metazoa > Chordata > Amphibia > Anura > Aromobatidae > Allobates > Allobates femoralis. Next base: position 572,361,016 of record JARQOC010000005.1, on the reverse strand, counting down.
AATGCCACTTAATGGAAGTCCCAGAAAGGGAGCGAGTCCGACATCTGGTGGGGCTCCTAGAGGGTGGAGCTGTCGAAGCCTATAGAGCTATGGACCCTCAGTGGAACTGTGAGTATGGGGAGATAAAACAGACCATCCTGGAACATTATGCTGTAACCCCAGACAATTACAGGACTCCGTTCCGTACTTCAGCCTGTGATGTGGGAGTGTCTTTCAAAATGTTCGCTCACAGGCTCAAACAAGTATGTCATCGCTGGCTGGAGGGAGAGGGGGCCTTAACCTGGGAGACCTTCCTTCAAGTCATGCTAAAAGAGCAGTTTTACACCAAGTGCCCTGCTGAGATCCAGGAATGGGTACGTGAAAGGAGACAAACAACAGTAGAACAAGCCGCCGCTCTAGCTGATGAGGTTCTCACCATCAAGCCTCAGTGGAAAAAACTGCTAATCAGTAAAAAAAAAAAAAAAAAACTACCAGCTCCCCAACACTAGCAGCCCATTTGCCCTTCGGCCTCCAATTTTCACCGTCCCACTAGACCAGTGGTCCCCAACCTTTTTTGCAGCGGGGACCGGCTTCATGCAAGCCCATTTGTCCGCGGCCTGGTGGGGGGCGGGGCATTGGTCGTATGGGGTGTGGCCATAGATAAGGGGTGGAGTTTAGCACCCTGCTTCCCCCAAAAGATGTGTTACATATTTTCAGGGAATGTTTTATTTTTCCATCCCCTTGCAGCCCCCAATGTGGTATCCACATAATTCCCTTGCAGCCCCCATCATCTCCTTGCAGTGCACAATATCCCCATCATCCCCTTTCAGCCTTAATACCATATCCCTCATCATCCTCCTCTTGCAACCCCTATTATCCTCTTCCAGCGCCCACCATCCTCCTCTTCTAGTCCCCACCATGCTCTTCCAGCCCCCACCATCCTCCTCTTCTAGTCCGCACCATGCTCTTCCAGTCCCCACCATCCTCCTCTTCTTGTCCCCACCATCCTCCTCTTCTAGTCCCCACCATGCTCTTCCAGCCCCACCATGCTCTTCCAACCCCTATTATCCTCTTCCAGCACCCACCATCCTCCTCTTCTAGTCCCCACCATGCTCTTCCAGCCCCCACCATCCTCCTCTTCTAGTCCCCACCATGCTCTTCCAGCCCCCACCATCCTCCTCTTCTAGTCCCCACCATGCTCTTCCAGCCCCCACCATCCTCCTCTTCTAGTCCCCACCATGCTCTTCCAGCCCCCACCATCCTCCTCTTCTAGTCCCCACCATGCTCTTCCAGCCCCCACCATCCTCCTCTTCTAGTCCCCAGGGCCGGCGTCAGCACCCGGCGTACCCGGGCAAGTTCCGGGGCCCGACTGCTTGGAGGGGGCCCACCGGGCCCCTGAGGGCTAGGGTCACACTTGTGCTGTGACCCTAGCCTGACGCAAGTATTGTCTGCTGCAGCGCAGAGCGTTTAACGCTATGCGCTGCCAGCAACTGAGCCCATAGAAAGCCGATGTTTACATTGACAACCAGTGGTTGTCAAGGTAAATGTCAGGTTTCTATGGGCTGCTCCAGCGCATAGCATTAAACGCTATGACTATGCGCTGCAACATACAATACTTGCATAAGGCTAGGGTCACAATGCAAGTGTGACCCTAGCCTCAGGGGCCCCTGAGCACTGCCCCCACAGCCAGGGCCATACCCAGGGGGCAGCTGGGGGGTCATTTTCAGGCTCCTGCAGCACCGGAGGTCTCCCTCCTCCCCCCTCTACGGGAGCCGACAGAGCTGCACAGTGCACACTCTGTGCTTACAGGACCTGTGATGATGTCAATGGATGGGGAGGAGTCAGGGGTCTCATGATCAGCTCCTCAGTGTATCCAGGACTGTGCTGGCCACCATGAATGATGCTCAAATAAGGTGAAGTTTGTGTGTGGGCAGGAGGCATTTACAGTGTGAATGTAGCAGAGGTGAGTGTGTACTAGGTGTATGGCAATTAGGTGAAGGTTATGTGTGGGGTCAGGAGGGATTTACAGTGTGAATGTAGCAGAGGCGAGTGTGTACTAGGTGCATGGAGCGGAGCCATGTGTGTACGAGGTGTATGGAGCGGAGCCGAGTGGGTACTAAATGTACGGAGCAGAGCCGTGTGTGTACGAGGTGTACGGAGCAGAGCCATGTGTGTACGAGGTGTACGGAGCAGAGCCGCGTGCGTACGAGGTGTATGGAGCAGAGCCGTGTGCGTACGAGGTGTACGGAGCAGAGCCGTGTGCGTACGAGGTGTGCGGAGCAGAGCCATGTGCGTACTAGGTGTGCGGAGCAGAGCCGAGTGTGTACGAGGTGTACGGAGCAGAGCCATGTGTGTACGAGGTGTATGGAGCAGAGCCGCGTGCGTACGAGGTGTACGGAGCAGAGCCGCGTGCGTACGAGGTGTACGGAGCAGAGCCGCGTGTGTACGAGGTATGTGTACCAGTGGTAGTCCCCCGCGGATTCCGCTCCTATAGTCTCAGCCGCCTTTGCCAGCAGCATTCTTCTCCAGAGTCTCTTCTGCCGCTGTCTGCATTCTGCAGCTCAGCATGGCGGGGCACGATGTCATCACTGTGCTGATATGTGCAGAGCGACCGGAGGAGACCGGAGCGGCAAGAAGAAAGGTGAGGAGAAAGAGAGATCTGGATGGCCAGACACTCCGCCTGGCTGCGGTGCCACCCATATGGCAGTGCGGCTCCATTGAGCTGCTTGCATTATTTGTGTGCTTGAGAATGCTTGTGTATATACCAAGCATCCTCAGACGCACAAAAATGCAACATTTTGCATTTGAAGGGTATTTTTAAAACACAAGGGAACGCAAACGCACCTTAGCCCGCTCCTAACAACGTGTAATATACTCACTGTCAGGAAGAGCTCTTGCTGGTTTCAGCAGTCACTGTTCCTGTAAGGCGCCTTCACATAGGAGTTTTTTTAAAAATGTGGCAGTTGCGGTAAAAAAAACCCTGCATCTGCCGCATTTTCCGTCTAGCGGCTGCACTTGCACGTTTGCGGCAAGCCCCATGCATTGTCTATGGGGCTTGCGGTAAGTGTGCGGCAATATATATATATATACATATATAGTCCGCGATATGTACTTAAAGGGGGCCCACTGAGACCTTTTCGCCCGGGGCCCACAGAAACCTGGAGCCGGCCCTGCTAGTCCCCACCATGCTCTTCCAGCCCCCACCATCCTCAAGCCCCTATTATGCTCCTCCAGCCCCCACACATCAGCAGTCACCGGCCCCACCTGCACCTGCAGTATTACGTTGTCTCGGCTGTATGCATAGATGTATGGGAGAAGCTTAAGGCCCATCACAGTGCAGAAGGCGGGCCAATCACAGTGCAACAGCCAGTAGCCAATCAGGGCCTGGCTGCTGCACCGTGATTGGCCTGGCTTCTGCACTGTGATGGGCGGAGTGCTTCTCCCATACATCTATGCATACAGCCAAACAACGTAATGCTGCAGTGGCGGGGAGCGGTGGCATCACCCCGGGAGGCGGACCGCATCCACCGCTCAGAGCCGCCGCAGAGCTCAGCACACTGTAGTGCTGGTCTGCGGCAGCGTGGACCGGCACACAGACCCCCGCGGCCTGGACCCCTGCACTAGACTACCCACTCATGGCATACCCCATGTGAATGTGCCTCCCATTACTCCTGCCTTATCTTTGGGAATACAACATGGAGGAAAAAAAATCATAGTCATGAAAATAAAGAAAACTCTTTGAATGAGAAGAAGGTGTGTCCAAACTTATGGTCTCTACTGTGCAAAAAAGAAAAATGATAAAAATCTGAGAGCCCTCAGTGATTGATATATTTTTAATGGTTAACTGTGAAGATAGAACTATTGTTTTACCATCTATGGCCTCTTCCTCAGGCTTAATAATGAACACACACACATATAGAAATGCAGGGTTGGATAATGCAGTAAATAAGACAGGTGACTTGAAGCAGAATATAGTGGTCAGTCTTGGGAGGGGGGAAGAGAATCTGAGGCAGAAAACTAGTTTTATTGTCCTTTGATTAGTGGTTGGTCCGAGACTTGAAGATTCCTCAATTGATGTAGAAAGACATAAACCCATGTGACACATTCATTATTGCTCTGAATGTGTCAAAGTTCATCCTAGGTTTATACTCCCAGATTCTCCTGATTCTTTGTGATTTGAAGTTGGCTTTCAGAACTAGTATTTTCATATCCATTATGACAGATCTACCTGTGCCTAAACATTTCTGTGGCCCTGATCATACCATAATGAGTATGAAGCTCAATACAAACAGTTACAAAACAACAACAAAACCTGAGAACTTGGAGAACCGCTGGTGTCAAGACACAAAAACATCTTATATGTGTCATCAATCTCTCGGATTACAAACCCAACAAAGTGGGACTTGCTTTACCAACAAAGAGACAAAGGAGTTTATTTTCTGCTTATAAGTGTATAAATTTTATTGCAAAAATGTGTCACCTCATATAATATGTGAATTGTAAAAAGATGCAGTGGGTACAAAGGCCCATATATATTCACCGCAGCACAGTAAATAGATTGGTATCACTACATGGTACAGCTCCTGTATATTCCTCTTAGGTGCTGGATTGTACAGCCCTTATGTTAAAGTACAGTGTTGGCCAAAAGTATTGACACCCCTGCAATTGTCAGATAATACTCAATTTCTTCCTGGAAATGATTGCAATCACAAATTCTTTGCTATTATTATCTTCATTTAATTTTTCTTCAATGAAAAAACACAAAAAGAATTGTCCTAAAGCCAAATTGGATCTAATTCCACCAAACATAAAAAAGGGGGTGGACAAAAGTATTGGCACTGTTAGAGAAATCATGTGATGCTTCTGTAATTAGTGTAATTAACAGCACCTGTAACTTACCTGTGGCACCTAACAGGTGTTGGCAATAACTAAATCACACTTGCAGCCAGTTGACATGGATTAAAGTTGACTCCACCTCTGTCCTGTGTCCTTGTGTGTACCACATTGAGCATGGAGAAAAGAAAGAAGACCAGAGAACTGTCTGAGGACTTGAGAAACCAAATTGTGAGGAAGCATGAGCAATCTCAAGGCTACAAGTCCATCTCCAAAGACCTGAATGTTCCTGTGTCTACCGTGCGCAGTGTCATCAAGAAGTGTAAAGCCCATGGCACTGTGGCTAACCTCCCTAGATGTGGACGGAAAAGAAAAATTGACGAGAGATTTCTACGCAAGATTGTGCGGATGGTGGATAAAGAACCTCGACTAACATCCAAACAAGTTCAAGCTGCCCTGCAGTCCGAGGGTACAACAGTGTCACCCCGTACTATCCGTCGTGTCTGAATGAAAAGGGACTGTATGGTAGGAGACCCAGGAAGACCCCACTTCTTACCCCGAGACATAAAAAAGCCAGGCTGGAGTTTGCCAAAACTTACCTGAGAAAGCCTAAAACGTTTTGGAAGAACGTTCTCTGGTCAGATGAGACAAAAGTAGAGATTTATGGGCAAAGGCATCAACATAGAGTTTACAGGAGAAAAAGAGGCATTCAAAGAAAAGAACACGCTCCCTACAGTCAGACATGGCGGAGGCTCCCTGATGGTTTGGGGTTGCTTTGCTGCCTCTGGCACTGGACTGCTTGACCGTGTGCATGGCATTATGAAGTCTGAAGACTACCAACACATTGTGCAGCATAATGTAGGGCCCAGTGTGAGAAAGCTGGGTCTCCCTCAGAGGTCATGGGTCTTCCAGCAGGACAATGACCCAAAACACACTTCAAAAAGCTCTAGAAAATGGTGTGAGAGAAAGCACCGGAGACTTCTAAGGTGGCAGCAATGAGTCCAGACCTGAATCCCATAGATCACCTGTGGAGAGATATAACAATGGCAGTTTGGAGAAGGCAGCCCTGAAATATCAGGGACCTGGAGCAGTTTGCCAAAGAAGAATGGTCTACAATTCCAGCAGAGCATTGTAAGAAACTCATTGATGGTTACCGGAAGCGGTTGATCGCAGTTATTTTGGCTAAAGGTTGTGCAACCAAGTATTAGGCTGAGGGTGCCAATACGTTTGTCTGGCCCATTTTTGGAGTTTTGTGTAAAATGATCAATGTTTTGCTTTTTGCTTCATTCTCTTTTGTGTTTTTTCATTGAAGACAAATGAAATGAAGATAATAATAGCAAAGAATTTGTGATTGCAATCATTACAGGAAGACACTGAGGATTATCTGACAGAATTGCAGGGGTGTCAATACTTTTGGCCATGACTGTAGTACAGGGGGGCTGGTGTCCTCTCTCTATAGTACAGGGGGGCTGGTGACCTCTCTATAGTACAGGGGGGCTGGTGTACTCTCTCTATAGTCCTGGGGGACTTCTGACCTTTCTCTATAGTACTGGGGGACTAGTGACCTCTCTCTATAGTACAGGGGGGCTGGTGACCTCTCTCTATAGTCATGGGGGGCTGGTGTCCTCTCACTATTTTATTGGGGTGCTGGTGACCTCTGTCTATTATACTGGGGGGCTGGTGACCTCTCTATAGTACTGGGGAACTTGTCACCTATCTATAGTACTGGGGGCTGGTGACCTCTCTCTATAGTACTGGGGGGCTGGTGACCTCTCTATAGTACTGGGGGGCTGGTGACCTCTTTATAGTATGGGGGGGGGGCTAGTAACCTCTCTCTATAGTACGGGGGCTGGTGTGCTCCCTCTATAGTATTGGGGGGGCTGATTACCTCTCTATAGTACTGGGAGGCAATTGACCTCTTCCAGAGTACTGGGGGGCTGGTGACCTCTCTCTATAGTACAGGGGTGCTGGTGACCTGCCTCTATAGTACTGGGGGGCTGGTGACCTGTCTCTATAGTACTGGGGGGCTGGTGTCCTCTCTCTATAGTACTGGGAGGCTGGAGTTCTCTCTCTATAGTACTAGGGGGCTGGAGTTCTCTCTCTATAGTACTGGGGGGCTGGTGTCCTCTCTATAGTACTGGGGGGCTGGTGTCCTCTCTATAGTACTGGGGGGCTGGTGTCCTCTCTCTATAGTACTGGGGGGCTGGAGTTCTCTATAGTACTGGGGGGCTGGTGTCCTCTCTATAGTACTGGGGGCTGGTGACCTCTCTCTATACTACTGGGGGGCTGGTGACCTCTCTCTATAGTACTGGGGGGCTGGTGTCCTCTCTCTATAGTACTGGGGGGCTGGTGACCTCTCTCTATAGTACAGGGGGGCTGGTGACCTCTCTCTACAGTACTGGGGGGCTGGTGTCCTCTCTCTATAGTACTGGGGGGCTAGTGACCTCTCTCTATAGTACTGGGGGGCTGGTGTCCTCTCTCTATAGTACTGGGGGGCTGGTGTCCTCTCTATAGTACTGGGGGCTGGTGACCTCTCTCTATAGTACTGGGGGGCTGGTGACCTCTCTCTATAGTACTGGGGGGCTGTTGACCTATCTCTATAGTACTGGGGGGTGGTGACCTCTCTCTATAGTACTGGGGGGCTGGTGTCCTCTCTCTATAGTACTGGGGGGCTGGTGACCTCTCTCTATAGTACTGGGGGGCTGGTGACCTCTCTCTATAGTACTGGGGGTGGTGACCTATCTCTATAGTACTGGGGGCTGGTGTCCTCTCTCTATAGTACTGGGGGGCTGGTGTCCTCTCTCTATAGTACTGGGGGGCTGGTGACCTCTCTCTATAGTACTGGGGGGCTGGTGACCTCTCTCTATAGTACTGGGGGGCTCTCTATAGTACTGGGGGGCTGGTGTCCTCTCTCTATAGTGTGGGGGGGCTGGTGTCCTCTCTCTATAGTACTGGGGGGCTGGTGTCCTCTCTCTATAGTACTGGGGGGCTGGTGACCTCTCTCTATAGTACTGGGGGGCTGGTGACCTCTCTCTATAGTACTGGGGGGCTCTCTATAGTACTGGGGGGCTGGTGTCCTCTCTCTATAGTGTGGGGGGGCTAGTGTCCTTTCTCTATAGTACGGGGGGGGGGGGGGGGGTGGTGTTCCTCTGGTCAGTGATTTCTCTATATAACAGCGGCTCTTTCTCTCCGAATTTCTCCTCCCTGCACAGAGCTGACATTATCCCCCGCCTGACGGCTACAGACAGCTGCACCATCACCCTCATCATCCTCAGTGTTCAGCAGGAGACTCCACGTGTCCCCGGCCCTGTGCAGCTGTCAGGAGTCAATCAAGAGGAGGAGGAGGGGGTCCCTGCAACTCCTGAGCCTTCCCTGGCTTGTCTGGTTTCTGCCGCCTGCCACTGTCTGCCGTCCTCCAACACTAAGCAGTCCTCTCCAGGACCCCGCTGTCTGCCGTCCTCCAGTCCTCTCCAGGACCCCGCTGTCTGCCGTCCTCCAGTCCTCTCCAGGACCCCGCTGTCTGCCATCCTCTAGTCCTCTCCAGGACCCCGCTGTCTGCCATCCTCTAGTCCTCTCCAGGACCCCGCTGTCTGCCATCCTCTAGTCCTCTCCAGGACCCCGCTGTCTGCCGTCCTCCAGTCCTCTCCTGGACCCCGCTGTCTGCCGTCCTCCAGCCCTCTCCAGGACCTCCGCTGTCTGCCGTCCTCCAGCCCTCTTCAGGACCCCCTCTGTCTGCCGTCCTCCAGCCCTCTTCAGGACCCCCTCTGTCTGCCATCCTCCAGCCCTCTTCAGGACCCCCGCTGTCTGCCGTCCTCCAGTCCTCTCCAGGACCCCCGCTGTCTGCCGTCCTCCAGTCCTCTCCAGGACCCCCCCTGTCTGCCGTCCTGCAGTCCTCTCCAGGACCCCGCTGTCTGCCGTCCTCTCCAGAACCCCCGCTGTCTGCCGTCCTCCAGTCCTTTCGAGGACCCCCGCTGTCTGCCGTCCTCCAGTCCTCTCGAGGACCCAGCTGTCTGCCATCCTCCAGTTTTCTTGAGGACCCCCGCTGTCTGCCGTCCTCCAGTCCTCTCCAGGACCCCCGCTGTCTGCCATCCTCCAGTCCTCTCCAGGACCCCCCGCTGTCTGCCATTCTCCAGTCCTCTCCAGGACCCCCGCTGTCTGCCGTCCTCCAGTCCTCTCGAGGACCCCCGCTTTCTGCCGTCCTCCAGTCCTCTCAAGGACCCCCGCTTTCTGCCGTCCTCCAGTCCTCTCGAGGACCCCCGCTGTCTGCCGTCCTCCAGTCCTCTCCAGGACCCCCGCTGTCTGCCGTCCTCCAGTCCTCTCCAGGACTCCTGCTATCTGCCGCCCTCCAGTCCTCTCCAGGACCCCCGCTGTCTGCCGTCCTCCAGTCCTCTCGAGGACCCCCGCTGTGTGCCGTTCTCCAGCCCTCTCCAGGACTCCGCTGTCTGCCGTCCTCCAGGACCCCGCTGTCTGCCGTCCTCCAGCCCTCTCCAGGACCCAGCTGTCTGCCGTCCTCCAGCTGACGCTCCATCCTCCGCCTCCAGGGTTGTCGGCTACTGAGCATGTGAGTAATATATGAGCAGGGGGGTGAGGACTTATTCTTTGGGAAAAATTATGCCATATATATGCAAAACATTTCTTTATTATGGGGTTGGGCCCTCCTATATGTGGGGTCTCCAGACCTAACCTGGACGGGTTTGGGGTATAGAGTGTTTGTGGAATATTTATGGGGCCCCGAGGGAATAACCTCACCGGTGGGGGACACAGACTGGAGAAAGGGGCTAGCAGGATCCAGCAGTGCAGCAGTTTTAGGGTTAAGTTTGGGGGATTTCTCTGGTCCCATATACATGGTCACATGTTCTGTATGAGGGGGAGAAGCGGTGGGAAGACATCTCTAGTGCTGCTTATCTCCAGAGAGAGCAGGTGGTGGAGGTTGTGTGGACAGATCTCAGGAGATGTCAGAGGAAGAAACTCAGAATGTCTCATCCCTGAAACAAGAGGCCCCCATATAACAAGCCAATAAATCTCTGCACCTGTCACTGCCCCCAATACATACAGCAATCTAAAACCTCAGTATCTGTATTATTCTGTATATATACACTGCACAGTACCACTTCTCCTGTCCTGTATACTGGGTGTAATCCTCAGTATCTGTATTATTCTGTATATATACACTGCACAGTACCACTTCTCCTGTCCTGTATACTGGGTGTAATCCTCAGTAGCTGTATTATTCTATATATACACTGCACAGTACCACTTCTCCTGCCCTGTATACAGGGTGTAATCCTCAGTATTTGTATTATTCTGTATATATACACTGCACAGTACCACTTCTCCTGTCCTGTATATGACGCACACCAGGGGCCAGGGTTACTCCCGGTTTAGACAGGCGATTCTTCTCCTTCCTTGTCACGGGTGGACCGCGCCTGCCGGTAGTGGGGCCCGGTGTAGTGCAGATCAAAATTGAGGTCGTCTTACGGGAACAGATTAAAAAGGGGTTTTAATTTGTTTTCTTCGTGACGCCACCTATGAGTAGATTCGGTAAGGGCTACCGACGCTGCGGAACCTCCCGGGGTGATGGACAGCAGCAAGATGTTACGCTCCCCACAGGCTGAGCGGTGATCCCCGGGGGCTGGAGCTGCTCAAGATGTTGTGCGGCAGCTGCGGTTACCTTAAGTTCATGACGGACAGTTCATAAGGAGACACGGACACAGATAGTCTCTGCAACGGTTCTTTACTGTAACCAGCAGGCAGTACATGGCTTACAGTGGTTGAGTAGAAGACCGGGTGGACTCAGCAGTGATAGTGCTCCTCAGAGATCCGCAGTGTACCTCCTCTCTACCTCCTTAGTTTCTCTTGCCAGCGTCGCCCAGGAATACCAGGTCGGGTACGGGGAGGCTGCTTCAATGCCCTATCCATGATGTACGTTCTGGATTCTTTGGGGAGCCTTGGGTCCCTCGGTGGGTACACCGCTGGTTAGACGACTGGAAACTGGCTGGTGGTGGGGTGCTCCTATAAAGCTGCTCCTCCACGGGGCTGGTTCGCGTGGCAGAGGTGAACTGCTGCCAGCTTCGGTACCAGTGAACCGGCTGTAAGTTGTGGGCACGGGAGTCTTTTGGGAACCCGTGTAGATATGCCCATTCCCGGTGGTTAAGGCCTCAGGTGCTGACACCCGACCGGTGACGGCCCAGGGGCCCGCACGGGGTGCGGAGCCCCCGCTCCACTCCAAGTTCTAGTCTGCTCTCTTCAAGTTCTAGACTACTTCTCCAACTTGTTCTGACTGTCTAGATTATTGTGTTCTCTTCACTACCCTAACACTCCACCCACCAGGACCTATGATTGGTCCCCTGTTCTAGGTGTTGTATGTTGGGTTGGATCTCTGAGTTAACTATTGCACTGCTTTGTCTAGAGAATATTGCGGCTGCAATACTCCCTTGTGACGCACTCGTTGCGGGGCGCCACACTCCCCTTGGTTAAATCAGCTTGTCCCCAAGCGTCAAACTACTCACATTACAGAGGTTTTTACATTTTTATACATATATGACACACTTTTATTAAAGTAGAAAAACAGGTAAAGAAATGCTTTGATGTTATAAGCAAAGAAACAGGTAATCACCTTGTGCGGACCCGGCGGGCGGTCGACTGTACTTTAACTAGAGTCCAGGCTGTAGCCGCGAGATCACACAGTCAATGATTAACGGTAAACAGAGTCATTGATGAAAGTTCAAGTTTTTAAAGTCACTGGCTCTGAGGGTGATGGCGTACCCGGATAGCAAACCACCCATCTGCACAAGCATAGCGCTCGTAGGTGATAATATCGCCCCGGTATAGGTCGCGATCGGGATGTCCTCTTGGCAAGTTTGACTCAACGTCCCGGCGCCCCACAAACACCTCCTCATTCAAACCCACCTCCCAAGCGAACCCCCACCCGGTATGTAAGTTAAAGGTGGAAATTCTACCTTCACGGCGGAGTTCATCAGGCAGCGGCGGCTGGCGGCGAGCCTCGGCACGGGCCTCCATGTTGGCGCGTTCTCTGGCTTGCCACTCCTCTCGTCGTCTCTGGCGTATATCTCCGTCGTTACGGCTCGGGGTGTAAAGATGAGTAATGGAGCTGGTGGTTTGGCGGGAAGCTTGAACTTGGCGGGCTGTCTGTATCGGAACCCGGTGGAACGGCACAGGGGAAGGTGTCGGCAGTGCACCCGACCAGTGTACCCGAGCTGTGTGCCCGGAAGGAAGTTCTTTGTTGTCTCCCCAAGCGAACCCGGTGTCGAAATCCTCAGCGGTGCTGTGGGTCTCGTCGTCATCCTCTCCGACTTCTTCCTCGATGATCACATCAGGCTGCTTGTTGATGAAAGACGTTAAAGCTTGTTCCGTTGTACAACGGGGCGATGGTGCTGCGGATCCTTCCGTAGGGACGTCCTGCAGGGCTTCCAGGCTGCCTGCCTCTTCATCTGTTTCCGCAGGTAAAGGTGTTTCAATCCCGGTTACCAGGTAGGCCTCTGTGGTTGCAGAGGAGGCCTCCGGTTCTAGGGAGAAACAAGCGACAGTCTCGGTAGTGTGGAAACTAGTCGCGGGTTCCGCAGGTGGAACCTGGTAGAGATCGAGTTCTTCCATGGAGCGTGTTATGAGCTCCGGCTCAAGAACGGAATCGGTTGCGATGTTGGTCGCTGGAACGGGTCGAGTTGCGGCCTCCACCGGAATGACACAGTCTATTGGCTCAGGTGACGGAGCAGGACAGGTGGTAGGCGAGGGTGAGGCGGTCGAGAAGCTGGTGACGTCGTCTGGGCTTGGAGAAGCTGCACCGGTCGGCTCTGCTGCATCGCATGGTGTAGTCGTCTGCCTAGGGTCGCGCTCCAGCTACGGATCGTCCATTCCACTGTCTCTAGTAACCGCACCCGGAGGTCTTGTAGAGCCTCTAGCCAGAAGTCGGGGCTGCCGTCTATGGTAAGGGCAGGATCCGGACCCAGTTGGCTTATGGCTGCTCTGGCCTCCGCCTCGACCTCCCGCATCAGGTCTTGGAGTCTCATGCTGGCCATTCTTCTTTGGAGGGAAACCACACCCGATCAACCGGTAATACGTTCTGGTTGAGCTGGTGAAGATGTCTTCTCTCTCTGTCGGTGTGTCTAGGTATGACACTCCCATCTCCTCTGGGCTTTTGTAGTCCAATCGTGGGAAAAGTCTTTGGGGTCCGCCCCCATGGTTGATTCGAGCAATCAGGGCGGACAAAGAGTTTGGCGCCTTTCGTCCTTAGCCCTCCCACAGTGAGGGGGGGGGTTGACTCACTCCTGGGCTTCACGTGGCGGCTTCTTGTGGCGGGAACGCCATCTTGGGCGCCATCTTGACCCAATGGTGTAAAGGCGGGAAAGTTCTTTTAGGGACGAACAAAGTCCAATTGTAGACAATAAAGTCCAGTTTAAGCACAACATACCCGTTGGTAACGGGCCTGCTCGTATCCTGTTCGTGACGCCATTTTCTGACGCACACCAGGGGCCAGGGTTACTCCCGGTTTAGACAGGCGATTCTTCTCCTTCCTTGTCACGGGTGGACCGCGCCTGCCGGTAGTGGGGCCCGGTGTAGTGCAGATCAAAATTGAGGTCGTCTTACGGGAACAGATTAAAAAGGGGTTTTAATTTGTTTTCTTCGTGACGCCACCTATGAGTAGATTCGGTAAGGGCTACCGACGCTGCGGAACCTCCCGGGGTGATGGACAGCAGCAAGATGTTACGCTCCCCACAGGCTGAGCGGTGATCCCGGGGGCTGGAGCTGCTCAAGATGTTGTGCGGCAGCTGCGGTTACCTTAAGTTCATGACGGACAGTTCATAAGGAGACACGGACACAGATAGTCTCTGCAACGGTTCTTTACTGTAACCAGCAGGCAGTACATGGCTTACAGTGGTTGAGTAGAAGACCGGGTGGACTCAGCAGTGATAGTGCTCCTCAGAGATCCGCAGTGTACCTCCTCTCTACCTCCTTAGTTTCTCTTGCCAGCGTCGCCCAGGAATACCAGGTCGGGTACGGGGAGGCTGCTTCAATGCCCTATCCATGATGTACGTTCTGGATTCTTTGGGGAGCCTTGGGTCCCTCGGTGGGTACACCGCTGGTTAGACGACTGGAAACTGGCTGGTGGTGGGGTGCTCCTATAAAGCTGCTCCTCCACGGGGCTGGTTCGCGTGGCAGAGGTGAACTGCTGCCAGCTTCGGTACCAGTGAACCGGCTGTAAGTTGTGGGCACGGGAGTCTTTTGGGAACCCGTGTAGATATGCCCATTCCCGGTGGTTAAGGCCTCAGGTGCTGACACCCGACCGGTGACGGCCCAGGGGCCCGCACGGGGTGCGGAGCCCCCGCTCCACTCCAAGTTCTAGTCTGCTCTCTTCAAGTTCTAGACTACTTCTCCAACTTGTTCTGACTGTCTAGATTATTGTGTTCTCTTCACTACCCTAACACTCCACCCACCAGGACCTATGATTGGTCCCCTGTTCTAGGTGTTGTATGTTGGGTTGGATCTCTGAGTTAACTATTGCACTGCTTTGTCTAGAGAATATTGCGGCTGCAATACTCCCTTGTGACGCACTCGTTGCGGGGCGCCACATATACTGGGTGTAATCCTCAGTATCTGTATTATTCTGTATATATACACTGCACAGTACCACTTCTCCTGTCCTGTATACTGGGTGTAATCCTCAGTATCTGTATTACTCTGTATATAGACATTGCACAGTACCACTTCTCCTGTCCTGTATACTGGGTGTAATCCTCAGTATCTGTATTATACTGTATATATACACTGCACAGTACCACCTCTCCTGCCCTGTATACTGGGTGTAATCCTCAGTATCTGTATTATTCTGTATATATACACTGCACAGTACCACTTCTCCTGTCCTGTATACTGGGTGTAATCCTCAGTATCTGTATTATTCTGCATATATACACTGCACAGTACCACTTCTCCTGTCCTGTGTACTGGGTGTAATCCTCAGTATCTGTATTATTCTGTATATATACACTGCACAGTACCACTTCTCCTGTCCTGTATACTGGGTGTAATCCTCAGTATCTGTATTATTCTGTATATATACACTGCACAGTACCACTTCTCCTGTCCTGTATACTGGGTGTAATCCTCAGTATCTGTATTATTCTGTATATATACACTGCAGAGTACCACTTCTCCTGTCCTGTATACTGGGTGTAATCCTCAGTATCTGTATTATTCTGTATATATACACTGCACAGTACCACTTCTTTCCTGTATACTGGGTGTAATCCTCAGTATCTGTATTATTCTGTATATATACACTGCACAGTACCACTTCTCCTGTCCTGTATACTGGGTGTAATTCTCAGTATCTGTATTATTCTGTATATATACACTGCACAGTACCACTTCCCTGTCCTGTATACTGGCTGTAATCCTCAGTATCTGTATTATTCTGTATATATACACTGCCCAGTACCACTTCTATCTGTCCTGTATACTGGCTGTAATCCTCAGTATCTGTATTATTCTGTATATATACACTGCACAGTACCACTTCTCCTGTCCTGTATACTGGGTGTAATCCTCAGTATCTGTATTATTCTGTATATATACTCTGCACAGTACCACCTCTCCTGTCCTGTATACTGGGTGTAATCCTCAGTATCTGTATTATTCTGTATATATACACTGCACAGTACCACTTCTCCTGTCCTGTATACTGGGTGTAATCCTCAGTATCTGTATTATTCTGTATTATACACTGCACCAGTACCACTTCTTCTGTCCTGTATACTGGGTGTAATCCTCAGTATCTGTATTATTCTGTATATATACACTGCACAGTACCACTTCTCCTGTCCTGTATACTGGGTGTAATCCTCAGTATCTGTATTATTCTGTATATATACACTGCACAGCACCACTTCTCCTGTCCTGTATACTGCGTGTAATCCTCAGTATCTGTATTATTCTGTATATATACACTGCACAGTACCACTTCTCCTGTCCTGTATACTGGCTGTAATCCTCAGTATCTGTATTATTCTGTATATATACTCTGCACAGTACCACTTCTCCTGTCCTGTATACTAGCTGTAATCCTCAGTATCTGTATTATTCTGTATATATACACTGCACAGTATCACTTCTCCTGTCCTGTATACTGGGTGTAATCCTCATTATCTGTATTATTCTGTATATATACACTGCACAGTACCACTTCTCCCGTCCTGTATACTGGGTGTAATCCTCAGTATCTGTATTATTCTGTATATATACACTGCACAGTACCACTTCCCTGTCCTGTATACTGGGTGTAATCCTCAGTATCTGTATTATTCTGTATATATACACTGCACAGTACCCCTTCTCCTGTCCTGTATACTGGGTGTAATTCTCAGTATCTGTATTATTCTGTATATATACACTGCCCAGTACCACTTCTCCTGTCCTGTATACTGGGTGTAATCCTCAGTATCTGTATTACTCTGTATATATACACTGCACAGTACCACTTCTCCTGTCCTGTATACTGGGTGTAATCCTCAGTATCTGTATTATTCTGTATATATACACTGCACAGTATCACTTCTCCTGTCCTGTATACTGGGTTTAATCCTCAGTATCTGTATTATTCTGTATATATGCACTGCCCAGTACCACTTCTCCTGTCCTGTATACTGGGTGTAATCCTCAGTATCTGTATTATTCTGTACATATATATTGCACAGTACCACTTCTCCTGTCCTGTATACTGGGTGTAATCCTCAGTATCTGTATTATTCTGTATATATACACTGCACAGTACCACTTCTCCTGTCCTGTATACTGGGTGTAATCCTCAGTATCTGTATTATTCTGTATATATACACTGCACAGTACCACTTCTCCTGTCCTGTATACTGGGTGTAATCCTCAGTATCTGTATTATTCTGTATATATACACTGCACAGTATCATTTCTCATGTCATGTATACTGGGTGTAATCCTCAGTATCTGTATTATTCTGTATATATACACTGCCCAGTACTACTTCTCCTGTCCTGTATATTGGGTATAATCCTCAGTATCTGTATTATTTTGTATATATACACTGCACAGTACCACTTCTCCTGTCCTGTATACTGGGTGTAATCCTCAGTATCTGTATTATTCTGTATATATACACTACACAGTACCACTTCTCCTGTCCTGTATACTGGGTGTAATCCTCAGTATCTGTATTATTCGGTATATATACACTGCACAGTACCACTTCTCCTGTCCTGTATACTGGGTGTAATTCTCAGTATCTGTATTATTCTGTATATATACAGTGCCCAGTACCACTTCCCCTGTCCTGTATACTGGGTGTAATCCTCAGTATCTGTATTACTCTGTATATATACACTGCACAGTACCACTTCTCCTGTCCTGTATACTGGGTGTAATCCTCAGTATCTGTATTATTCTGTATATATACACTGCACAGTACCACTTCTCCTGTCCTGTATACTGGCTGTAATCCTCAATATCTGTATTATTCTGTATATATACACTGCACAGTACCACTTCTCCTGTCCTGTATACTGGGTGTAATCCTCAGTATCTGTATTATTCTGTATTATATACTGCACAGTACCACTTCTCCTGTCCTGTATACTGGGTGTAATCCTCAGTATATGTATTATTCTGTATATATACACTGCACAGTACCACTTCTCCTGTCCTGTATACTGGGTGTAATCCTCAGTATCTGTATTATTCTGTATATATACACTGCACTGTACCCCTTCTCCTGTCCTGTATACTGGGTGTAATCCTCAGTATCTATATTATTCTGTATATACACTGCACAGTACCACTTCTCCTGTCCTGTATACTGGGTGTAATCCTCATATCTGTATTATTCTGTATATATACACTGCACAGTACCACTTCTCCTGTCCTGTATACTGGGTGTAATCCTCAGTATCTTATTATTCTGTATATATACACTGCACCACTTCTCCTGTTCTGTATACTGGGTGTAATCTCAGTTCTGTATTATTCTGTATATATACACTGCACAGTACCACTTCTCCTGTCCTGTATACTGGGTGTAATCCTCAGTATCTGTATATTCTGTATATATACACTGCACAGTACCATTTCTCTGCCTGTATACTGGGTGTAATCCTCAGTGTCTGTATTGTTCTGTATATATACACTGCACAGTACACTTCTCCTGTCCTGTATACTGGGTGTAATCCTCAGTATCTGTATTATTCTGTATATATACACTGCACAGTACCACTTCTCCTGTCCTGTATACTGGGTGTAATTCTCAGTATCTGTATTATTCTGTATATATACACTGCACAGCACCACTTCTCCTGTCCTGTATACTGGGTGTAATCCTCAGTATCTGTATTATTCTGTATATATACACTGCACAGTACCACTTCTCCTGTCCTGTATACTGGGTGTAATCCTCATATCTGTATTATTCTGTATATATACACTGCACAGTACCACTTCTCCTGTCCTGTATACTGGGTGTAATCCTCAGTATCTGTATTTATTCTGTATATATACACTGCACAGTACCACTTCTCCTGTCCTGTATACTGGGTGTAATCCTCAGTATCTGTATTATTCTGTATATATACACTGCACACGTACCACTTCTCCTGTCCTGTATACTGGGTGTAATCCTCAGTATCTGTATTATTCTGTATATATACACTGCACAGTACCACTTCTCCTGTCCTGTATACTGGGTGTAATCCTCAGTATCTGTATTATTCTGTATATATACACTGCACAGTACCACTTCTCCTGTCCTGTATACTGGGTGTAATCCTCAGTATCTGTATTATTCTGTATATATACACTGCACAGTACCACTTCTCCTGTCCTGTATACTGGGTGTAATCCTCAGTATCTGTATTATTCTGTATATATACACTGCACAGTACCATTTCTCCTGTCCTGTATACTGGGTGTAATCCTCAGTATCTGTATTATTCTGTATATATACACTGCACAGTATCACTTCTCCTGTCCTGTATACTGGGTGTAATCCTCAGTATCTGTATTATTCTGTATATATACACTGCACAGTACCACTTCTCCTGTCTGTATACTGGGTGTAATCCTCAGTATCTGTATTATTCTGTATATATACACTGCACAGTACACTTCTCCTGTCCTGTATACTGGGTGTAATCCTCAGTATCTGTATTATTCTGTATATATACACTGCACAGACCACTTCTCCTGTCCTGTATACTGGGTGTAATCCTCAGTATCTGTATTATTCTGTATATATACACTGCACAGTACCACTTCTCCTGTCCTGTATACTGGGTGTAATCCTCAGTATCTGTATTATCTGTATATATACACTGCACAGTACCACTTCTCCTGTCCTGTATACTGGGTGTAATCCTCAGTATCTGTATATTTCTGTATATATACACTGCACAGTACCACTTCTCCTGTCCTGTATACTGGGTGTAATCCTCAGTATCTGTATTATTCTGTATATATACACTGCACAGTACCACTTCTCCTGTCCTGTATACTGGGTGTAATCCTCAGTATCTGTATTATTCTGTATATATACACTGCACAGTACCATTCTCCTGTCCTGTATACTGGGTGTAATCCTCAGTATCTGTATTATTCTGTATATATACACTGCACAGTACCACTTCTCCTGTCCTGTATACTGGGTGTAATCCTCAGTATCTGTATTATTCTGTATATATACACTGCACAGTACCACTTCTCCTGTCCTGTATACTGGGTGTAATCTCAGTATCTGTATTATTCTGTATATATACACTGCACAGTACCACTTCTCCTGTCCTGTATACTGGGTGTAATCCTCAGTATCTGTATTATTCTGTATATATACACTGCACAGTACCACTTCTCCTGTCCTGTATACTGGGTGTAATCCTCAGTATCTGTATTATTCTGTATATATACACTGCACAGTACCACTTCTCCTGTCCTGTATACTGGGTGTAATCCTCAGTATCTGTATTACTCTGTATATATACACTGCACAGTACCATTTCTCCTGTCCTGTATACTGGGTGTAATCCTCAGTATCTGTATTATTCTGTATATATACACTGCACAGTGCCACTTCTCCTGTCCTGTATACTGGGTGTAATCCTCAGTATCTGTATTATTCTGTATATATACACTGCACAGTACCACTTCTCCTGTCCTGTATACTGGGTGTAATCCTCAGTATCTGTATTATACTGTATATATACACTGCACAGTACCACTTCTCCTCTCCTGTATATTGGGTGTAATCCTCAGTATCTGTATTATTCTGTATATATACACTGCACAGTGCCACTTTCCTGTCCTGTATACTGGGTGTAATCCTCAGTATCTGTATTATTCTG
This sequence comes from Allobates femoralis, assembly GCA_033576535.1. Taxonomy (NCBI): domain Eukaryota; kingdom Metazoa; phylum Chordata; class Amphibia; order Anura; family Aromobatidae; genus Allobates; species Allobates femoralis. Next base: position 572,340,833 of record JARQOC010000005.1, on the reverse strand, counting down.
TATATATACTCTGCACAGTACCACTTCTCCTGTCCTGTATACTGGGTGTAATCCTCAGTATCTGTATTATTCTGTATATATACACTGCACAGTACCACTTCTCCTGTCCTGTATACTGGGTGTAATCCTCAGTATCTGTATTATTCTGTATATATACACTGCACAGTACCACTTCTCCTGTCTTGTATACTGGGTGTAATCCTCAGTGTCTGTATTATTCTTTTCAAAGCTTCTTACTCCAGAATAGTGCTATAAACGCTGTGATGAATGGGGCCCTATGTGTGGAGCAGACTGGCGCTCTGCAGAGGATATCACCTCCTCTGTGTCCGCTCTTCTGTCCTGCAGTAGATAGCAGCTGCACTGTCAGAATAGTAACTATGTAATGTGACGCGGGGTGTTAACCATGGATGAGATACTTGTCTTCTATGCCCCGCCATGGTACATGAAAATGGGGGTCCTGGCTGGGTGTGCATGTGTCATGGCTGTTACCTGGGCCATACGCTTTAGTAGGCCGCATGTTGGCTGGAGGAACTTTCCATGTATGTATGTATGTGTGTGTGTATATATATATATATATATATATATATATAATCTACTGTATAATAGTCGAAGGATTTTTTGCGTCTGTCACCGAAATCGCGCACTAGAGGCAGCTCATTGGTGCCCGCCTGAGGCGGGCGCCGATGAGCGCAGTCTAGGCAAATAGGCGCGAGAATTCAAAGTTCGAATTTCGCGCCAATATGCAGCCTGGCAACAGCGGCGGCACTCCTCACAGCCCCCCTGCTCCTCCTGCCCCCACTCCCCGCGGCACCCCCGCTCTTCCTGCCCACGCTCCCCTCACAGACATCCTGCTGGAGCGGGTGCGCCCACCTCCGGCCCCCTCTTGCCAGCCTCTCCATTCCTGTTATCCGCTGCTCCATTCCCTCCCCTCCTCGCTCCATTCATTTCCTCTCCCCCCCGCTCCACTGCCCTCCCCCCTGCTTCATTGCCCTCCCCTCCCTGCTCCATTGCCCTCCCACCCCCGCTCCATTACCCTTTCCAGTCTCACCCGCCGCTCCGTCTCACCCGCACACGGTAATGAGCGGTCATGTGACAGGATTTCAGCCCGCCTATCACATGACCACTCATTACTTGCTGTAGCGGCGACTTGAACACCGGGTGCGGGTGAGACCGGATGGGAGGGGGATCCATCCTGCGCTGCCCACTGGCCCTCCATTCTGCGCTGACCACTGAGCCTCCATCCTCTGCTGACCACTGAGCCTCCATCGTCTGCTGACCACTGAGCCTCCATCCTCTGCTGACCACTGAGCCTCCATCCTCTGCTGACCACTCAGCCTCCATCCTGCACTGACGACTGAGCCTCCATCCTGCGCTGACCACTGAGCCTCCATCCTGCGCTGACCACTGAGCCTCTATCCTGCGCTGACCACTGAGCCTCCATCCTGCCCTGATCACTGAGCCTCCATCCTGCGCTGACCACTGAGCTTCCATCCTGCGCTGACCACTGAGTCTCCATCCTGCGCTGACCACTGAGCCTCCATCCTGCGCTGACCACTGAGCCACCGCACTGTGCAACCACTGAGCCACCTCACTGTGCAAACCACTGAGCCACCGCACTGTGCAAACCACTGAGCCACCGTATACACTGCTAACCACCTGAGCCACCATATACACTGCTAACCACTAAACCCTCATACTGTGCTAACCACTGAGCCACCATATACAGTGCTAACCACTGAGCCACCACATACATTGCCAACCACTGAGCCACCATAAAGTGCTAACCACTGAGCCACCATATACATTGCCAACCACTGAGCCACCATATACAGTGCTAACCACTGAGCCACCATATACAGTGCTAACCACTGAGCCACCACATACATTGCCAACCACTGAGCCACCATAAAGTGCTAACCACTGAGCCACCATATACATTGCCAACCACTGAGCCACCATATACAGTGCTAACCACTGAGCCACCGTATACAGTGCTAACCACTGAGCCACCGTATACAGTGCTAACCACTGAGCCACCATACAGTGCTAACCACTGAGCCACCGTATACAGTGCTAACCACTGAGCCACCATACAGTGCTAACCACTGAGCCACCATATACAGTGCTA